>NNCF01128232.1:563398-627155 GCA_002313205.1 Laupala kohalensis | reverse complement strand
ATTTGATTTCATAATGGACGTTAATTGTAGTAGAATTCAACAAATATTGATCAGTTTATTTCCTTTCAAAGTTGTTTCAATCTCACGCATTTTGTGAGAGGAATTTAAAAGTTTTGGCGAAGAAATAGCATTAACATTGACTCATCAAATAAGAATTTTCCGAAGAACGGGTTTTTAATATCTTAGACTGCAGCGGAATCTCTTTTGTATTAAGAAGGAAAGTCTTTTAGCCTCGAACGATGTGCGTATGAAATATTCAACGGGTTCGCTTTTCTGTTCGAAGGTATTATATCCTCATCTCTCTCAACTTCCAGAACCTTCGATTCTGTCCCTTCTCCCTCTTAACGGAGCATAGCCGTCCAAGCATACCTTACTGCCTAAACGATTAATCACTCCAGCTTCTAGAATTATTAACATGACCTACTTTCATATGAATACATACATATTGGATTACAATACGTAGAAGCCCTGCTAGAGAAATTTATTATATGTATTCATACGTGGAAAGAACTATCTTCCTTGCTTCATTATTTATACTTAGCAATGTAACTCTGTTCTACTTACTTTCTTTTTCTGATCTTGTAGTAATGAAGATGGTCGCCACGCGGTCGAAAAATTTCATGGGAATGCACTATGCGATAGAGAAAATACGATGATTTAATTTTGTATCTAGCGGTTTTTTTTCGTTTTTGCTCGGGTCGTGAGTGACAATATGTAAATAAGAACTAATTCTTACTAATCATATAAACAACTACTTCTATTACAAATAATTGATTGTTATATTAATTAAGTGTAATTATTATTGTACTTCAAGAACAATTTGAAATACTTCTGAAACTTGTAATATCTTGTTAAGACCTTGTTACGTTGTAAAAACATAGAGCTTTCAGAAAAAATATCATGATTTCCATTCGTAAATTCAAAATAGCTTACGACCTCTTCCCGGAAAGCGTTCGCGTAATTTATGGGAAGTCACTTTTCCTAAACACGTCGAGACATAGCGACTGTAATACCGGAAGTTCCAACCAGGTTAGTTTTCTTTAAAATCTGATAAAAAAATTTGAAACAATGTAGGANAAAAAAAAAAAAAAAAAAGAATCACATCTCTAACGCTTTTAGTTTTAGGGTTCATAGGTAACAAATGTACAATCTAAAGCTTATTTTTAACGCCAACATATTTAAAACGTCTGCTTAAAATTCATTAATGAATAACAACGACCCTTTTTAATACATAACTTAAAATTCAGAACACTTGAAAACCACACGCAGTTGACATGGTGCCACTGGTCTTACCTAGTTTTTTAATGTTTTTAAGAATAACTAATAACCTAATGACCTAAAACGTGTGTCGAAACGTAGATATAATATTTTAAAGTGTAAATGTGTTTCGAAGTGTAGCTAATTTTTAAATTCTATTTTAAAGGTTAAAAAGGGAGTCGTTCCTATGTATTCGCTTATATTTATATATCAGTAAGATTCGGAATAAACTCAGAATCCAGTTCGTTTCTCTTGTGTAGTGAACAAGAAAAGAGAAAAGAAAAAGCGGTGAACGCGCGATGGCACAGGAGTGTCGCGGAAGGGTCGCCGCGCCGGCCACACCTATTTATAACGCGCGCTCTTGCCCGGCGTCCGTGGCCCGGTGGGCGACGCGGGCGATTCACTCGCCTCGACTGAGATTAATCGCTCGGCAGTCGCTCGCTTCTTCAGGTCGATACAATCGATCGCGGCGGAGAGTTTGCCAGCGACAGGGGCAGCGGCGGCGGCGGCGGCACTCAGTGGATTCCTGCAATTAAGGGCACGCACACGCCGCAGTTGACGAAAGCCTTTGGGCATCGCCTCACACAATGGAACGCGCCATGCTTTTGTTTCGTTTTGTTTCTGGATGGACGACCGCCCGTGCCAGCGACGAGTCGCTCTTTGACCAAAAAACAAAAAAACAAAACCGCGTTTCATTGCATATAAATCGAAATTTGGATCCCTTTTATTTCGTCTCGGTGACATGCCTCTCAACATCTCCTTTTCAACATTTCATTCACCGCTTCGTCAATGATCATCGTGGTACGGGGATACATTTCATCTAATTTAGGATCGATGTTGGGGGTTTTTACAAAATTTGTTGTCAAAGGAGAATAAAACGCTTCAACTGAATTATTTTACCCAGAAGCTTTTTGTGGCAGTTGTATTAACAAGATTAACTAAATTAAATTTTGGTTTTAGTATTCACTAAAAAAGGGTTGTCTCGGCAGATAATCATTAAAAATGCTATATCATTGGGAAAAATAAAAAAATATTTTTTATTTGTACAAATATTATTTGTACGTAATCTCCAGAATTATTATTCATATTTTTTATTATTTTTACACATGACCTGTTCCGTTTGTTCGTTATCTGTGAGAAATTATGTCTAATTCACTCTTTCCCTCACCATTTCACAAAACAACTTGACTCGCCTTCGGAAGTCGCAGACAAAAATTCCTGATAACACGAGAAAATATTTTACAGTATTAAAAATGTTTTCTTTAACATTCAATCATATAATTACAGAAAATAATAATTGACAAGCATTATGGCACGTTAACTGAAGATTTTCTTCAAAGATTCGTGGAAGGAAAGAAATGTTTCTGGTAAAGTGGAAGGAAAAACAGAAATAAAAACGATTCGAAATATGGATTTTCTGTTCAATATCCCGAGGCAGTTCACCTCCCTCCTCGTTTTTCGTAAAGATTTCTTTGTGACAATCAGCGATGAACGGAAATGCAATGTCAACAAAAAAAAGTCTTTTTTCTATACACAACCACACAAAAAATATTAAATTACAAAAAACAATTAGACTTGTCATAATTTATTAAATTGTTGATGAGTTATTGATTTTAAAACCGATCACTTGTCACATAGTTTGAAATAACAACGCTTTTGGGAGCGCATTTTAAATGATTGAGGTTTGTAAAAATATACATTTGTGTACTGTAATAGTTTAGGTTGTTATTAAATATTTGTTTCACTGACATAACCCGCAGCGAAGAATTCATTTTTATCATCGATTATTCACAATAACTTTGTTTAAATAACTTTGTTTCACACACAGTTAAAGAAGAAAAATATTAAGGCATCAAATTACCTTTTAGTGAAAATAAATTATCTATGTACGCGAACATTTGATTATAAATGAAAAATAACAGTACCTATAGTAAAGAAATATCAGGATTTTAAAAAAATTAGCACCAACGCATTAAAAGTCAGTTTTATCGTGATGTCGACAAAAAAGAAGTTTTTAAAAAATTGTATTTCCGGAGCGGCATTTCCTTTCAGCGTCACCTGGGAGATAATTTATGTATTTGAATATACATTTTAGGGAAATATGAAATAAGAGTATGATAAAATTATTTAGTCAAATCGCTTGCATTCGTCCTGAGGTCCATCTTCGTGAGGACAAGAGCGTCTTCATTTCGTGTCTCATTGCTTCCGCAAATTGGAGGACAGCGAAGGAAAGCTTTCGAGGGTAATGAGATGATGAATGTGTAAAGAAGTGCCTATGATAAATGAATGTCACCGTGATGTCTCTTCCTCGAAAAAAAAAACACTCGACTCCTTTGAACCACACACAAACGAAGGCAGCCAGCATTTAGATGCAATCTACACTCTTATTTTAACCTCCCTTTCACTATTTTAAGAAGTTTCGATGCTTTCACCGAATTCTTAGAGAGAAAAATAATTTGCTCAATCACTGACGCTTATAATTCCAAGACTTTAAATATTTTATTTATTTATTAAACCAGAAAAGTTTATTTATTTATTAAACCAGAATCCTACAGAGGTAAATTAATTACCTGTACGCAGGTCTGGTACAAAATATTACATACCAGAACTTACATACTAAAAAGAAAAAAAACACTCTAACATTAATCCTGTAGTATGTATATTTTCTCTCGTGTAATCATTAACAATTGTATCCCTGAAGACTTGTAACTCGTTAAAAAATACAAGATCTATGTTTTAACAACTATACAAATTTAAACAAAAACAAGAACACACAAATAATATAATATACAAACATTTAAACATTGGTCCTAACCCATTTCTTTAATTTCTTGTTTATAATTGCTATCGTATAAGTTAAAGTTTTTAGATTATTTGACGATGAATTAAATAATCTAATTTGAGAACGACATTTTGTTGCAGACATATTTTATTCGTGGCATATTTTTATTTTGAGGCGAGATACATTTTCTGAGCTTAAACACGGAAACGAACCCGAGAGAAACATATCGTATTAGATGAATTATGCATAAAGAAGACAACCGGCTTCTGAGACTAATTCCCTCTTGAAGAAAGCGACGTGGCTTTCCCTGGATGGACGGATGGAAAGCAGCGCGTCCCCGCATTTTAATTGGCGGCGCCCGCCGTGCAAACCAGGCAGCGGCCCTCCGCTATTTATAGGGTGCCATTGTACCCCCAGCGTTAAGCGGCAAGCGCCGCCGGCCGGGAGCAAGGTTTCTGGTTCCGCTAAAGGGTCCCTTCGCTCGTCAAGCAAGGCAGTCCCCCAGCCACCCACTCGTAGGGCGGTGTGGTGGTGGGGGGAAGAGGCAGCTACGGGAACGAAAGCTAAATCGGTGCTCAAAGGGCAGGCGGGCGGACAGGTGCACGCGCGCTGTTCACAACGACGGCCTTAATGCGCTCGTATCAGAATATTAGGCGTAGATGGTGATCAAAAGCGGTGATGCAATGGCTGTGCAGACCCAAATGGAGGACGAGGTGATGTTGACCTCAGGCGAACTGAGTTCAAACCCGGGTCACTCGACTATTCCCTGAAGCGTTCCCTGAAATTGAATCCGTCCCTTCATATAAATAAGTATAACGAATTGCATAACCTACGCCTCTTCATTATAACTTCTTATCTTATCATACGTAGTACAATTCTCTCTCGAATACCTTACTACATCTCTCGGATTAAATAAATTATTTTTCTACTCTAAGATTATTTTGAGACTATTCAACATCAAAAGACGGATGTGACTGCTGTATTCATGACACATCGTCCAGGCTAACATTGTAACCTCTTTGAACTTGAAACTGCTTTCCAGAAGCAAGGTTCTCCACCATCCATGTCATGTATCTTACAACCATGTTTCCCGTTAACATTACTCTTAAAATTCGATAATTCACACGCAGAAATAACTCGTCTTGATAAATAAATTGATGGGAAGTATGAGTCATTTTCTCTTTCATGGAGATTTGTAACGGTCGACTACAAGGCTGAATAAACGAGCACATCGTAAGAACTGATGCAACGGTTGACAGATGATTAAGTTTTGGAACTGTATCTCCCTCCAGCTCATAAAAACTTTTGAAAATAACGTACGAGTGCTGGATAAAAATGTAGACTGAAATCTGTATTTGTCTCCGTTAAAAATAATACGAGTGAACACGAAAAAGATCCATTTTCTGATTATCAAACGTTGTTTTAATTATAATTCAATTCATCACGCGCCTTTAACATCCAACCCTCGAGTTTTACAACTCTCTGCAGCTTTTTCTCCTGTTCCTGGAATCTCGCCCGCAATTTCATAAATCACGCGCGTATTATAGATGGCGTGCCACAACCAGCTCTCGAGCGAGTAATCTGCAAATGAGTGCAGAGAGAAACAAAATATAGTCAGTCAGAGGTACGACAAACGATAAAATATTTTTTCTGGTATTCAAAAAGGTGAAAATGGAGAAAGACATTTCGTGCTTTTAAGAAATACGTTCTTCCGATCAAAGAAGTGTTAACATTTAAAATTGTTAGCAGTAGCGTCGTCCGGGTGCATATTCAAAATTCTGTAATACGCCATCAATACCCTAATATGGATTGCCGTAACTCTGATTGATTCAAAAATAACTACTAATACAGATAATAGAACTAGAAATATAACCTCACAATGATCATTACTTTCTATTTTTCTTCATATTAAAATTTCTAGTTTGTACAAGCTTTTATTTAAGTTCATCTGTTTGTTTGTTAATATGTTTAGGCCAAATCTTGCCACTAATTCCGACTTTATTCCCAAATAATTCGAGACGGATTATTTCCGGGAAGCGTTCCTTCAAATGGAATTCGTCTCTTCCTACAAATAAGTATAACGCATTACATAACCTACGCCTTTTCGCTGTAACTTCTTATCTTAACATTACGACCGCTTCTGAAAAGGATGTTTATGCTATCGGAAGGTGTATCACACGTTCAATTTTATGTCATTTATTTATATTAAATAATAGCTTGTTTTTAAAAAGTTTTTGTTATTTATTATTTCTTCTCGTTTCGAGAACAGAGCATTACCGCAGTCAGGGCGTGGAGGTGGGGGGGGAGAGAGCAGCGGAACAAGCGCCGGCATCGGGTGTCGCCTGCCAATTGAGCAACAGGTTGTCAGAGACAGGCAGCGAGGCGAGCACAGATTAAGTCGAGAGAGAGAGAGAGAGAGAGAGGGACGACAGATATCCAACGACAAATCATATGCCTCACATTCACAAGCGTCACTTCAAATGGGATTCGTTTGCAAGCACGAGATGGTTTCGAGTACTTTTTGCAGGATCGGGCAATTTGATACGACTTAAATCACTAAATGCGTGAGTGAATTATTCGCGCAGGTTCAGCTAATAAATTGAAGAATACATAAATATATGTAGAAACTCATCGTTATTTGTTGAACTTGCACGCTCCATATTAATTTCTAGTTTTTAAGTCATCAGATGTTCGTAGTTGTAATTGCTAGGGTCTGCGGTCTATTGCAATAATGAATCTCGAATTTAGAGTTATTTTAATAGTTACGATTTATAAACAATATTTGCCTAATTATTTAAATATTTGATAATAGTACCTATTTGTTAATTAACTTTTTGTCTTTCTTTAAATACAAGTTTTTTTGTATTATGGTGACACACACGTAGCTAACTATTTTTAATGTCACCTTAGGAGTGAGCTAAATTGTAACTGCTTTTGAAGCAATAAATTTATTATTAATATAACTTATAACAAATTGATTTACGTTTAACTGAATAATATATGTCAAAAAATAAAAAGTGAAGCTTATTCCATGACTAACTGATTATATTTGTTTGCAGGTGAGAACATTTCCTTGCTGATCACACAAGTGTGCGTTTGACTCTGCACAAAGAGTGAGTAATATATTTTAAAATAGTTTCCATTAATTATCAAGTTGGAAGTCAAAAATAAATTTATTTACTAATACACATAGGTTGCTCCTCCACTTATACACACAATATAAAAAATTTAATGTGTACCCGAATTGAAAAATTAAAAATGTCCTTTTGAAAATTGGTTGCACTAAGTACAAAATGTAAACGTAGACTTCCGCAGCCGGAGTCAGGATGAACTTGTTTGTTCCGGACAAACAACTTCATAAATACAAAATGGTTGGAAAATGATGGAAAAATGAAACCCAGTAACATTATCTTATTTATTTGATGAATTGCTCGGCGCTGCTTTCTCCTTACCAATGCAATAATCTTTGGCTCTTGCTTCACAATATCTGAGTTTGTTGTTGATTTTATTTTGTGGAGTGATATTTTTGAGCCTCATAAAAGCATATCTCTTTCTAATGTAATTTCATCAATTCTCAGTCAAGAAGTTACATTTACCTTTCATTATAGGCGTAGTACTTCTTAGCGAATTCTGACTTGAAGGCAACGAATATTGGAGAAAATAAACGCCCTTTTTATATCGAGGCTCCGCAAGAAAAAACACAAAAATGTAATTTATGGAGCTACGAATAAATGAAAAGGTATTTAACGACGATGATTCGCCCGAGTTATGAGTTACGAAGTTGCTTTTATTACTCCATTCTTGTGAAACATTTTGTATCGAAAGTTCAAAAGTTATGAAAGAAAAATTTTAAATATTGAAGATAACACTTTAATGTATTTTTAAATTCCCTTTAATTAAATTTAAATTATATTAAAATTTAATTACATTAAAATTAATTTTAAATCTTTGGAAAAGTCAAATTTAAAATGATAATAATTCCAGAAATAAAACAATATTTATCCATGACTCAAAGGGATCCACCATGAAAAATTATAAAAAGACCCCTTATTGATACATAAATCAACTTATACGAGTAATAATTATGTGACGTTTGTATTTCAATATGAATGAAACAAAGTGAAATCCTATCAATTCATATACCCGAAATTTATTGTAGGGTTGACTTCATCATTCATTTTCCAATCAAACATATCAAGGATTTGTTTGTTGCGTTTACAGAACGGAGAGTTCATTCCGTATAAGAGAAACATATTTATAACTCATATTATAGCTCTGAGTAAAAAGACATTTTTGAAAACTCAACACAATGTAGTCGTACCATCTTATCCAATGCTTGGTGTATATTCATTTTAAAATTTGGAACTAGTATCGAAACTAAAATAACTTTCCATGTTGTGGTATAAATAAAAGATAAAGCAAATGGATTAGAAAAACGTTTCGTGTCATGCGAATTACACACGTGATCAAGCACCCTAGTATTCACAAAGTCTTGTAACGACTCAGAGGGAGCCCCCACCCGCGGCTCAGGTGGTAGTATCGTCGCTCATCACTTGACTGTTCTGTTGACAATAAATTATGAATTAATTCAGTACCAATCTAACTGACTTGTACACAGTGTAGTCAAAGCTCATTAGGGTGATGATAAGTGTACCTCGCGTCATGTTGCCAGTTCATTCGGGTTTCTTTCAACTTAAATCTATCGCCAACATCGGCCACCAATTGAAACTCAGTTGCTCTGGTTCTGTCTCCATCGAATGAGTGGAACAAATCTCACCTAGCGTCTTAATTTGTTGCGCTATTAACTTTAATTTTTTACACCAAATGGTCGCTCTTGTGACTGCAATTAATATTTATTCGGATATATAAATTCGTAGGTTGGCAATTCGTGTTAGGCAGCCATGTTGTATTATTTTCGGTGAAGTTACACGACTTGGAGTGCAGCTGCTCGTGTCGTCGAGAGGGAGCCGCATCGGGATTCGATCCTTGGCGGACGGCAGCCGCAGTCGTTTATCCCTTCGGCCGTCGTCTTCCGTCGGAAGTAGGTCAGCGGCGTAAAAGCCATCGTAGCTTCTTCCCTCCACTCTCTCCCGCCGCACTTCCGGAAAAGGTTTGTAAAAAACACGATTCGAGACGACATTTCCGCGGATTCTACTCGTATACATTGATTCTCTTAAGTATTACACAAATAACAAGTTCAACTTTATTGACTTTCGAAATGGAAAGTAAGAAACCAAGTAGAGATAGAAATTAACAGGTCTCGAACACTTCCTAAGTATATCCAGATAATATTTACATTATTTTTGCCGGATAAAAATATTGGAAGGAAGTATATTTTATAAGGATATTCGTACGTTTTTTGCTACTAAGATTTTTTTACCTAACTGGCTCTAAATGTAATCACGGATCGATTACATTGCATTACAATCGTGTCATAAGCTTCTAACACATGTACACGCAATGCTCATACACATTTTGACCAGAATCCGGCCACCTCACGGGCATTTTCAGACGCTTCCATCAAGTCCTGCACACTGCACACCGCTGGGGCAAGTCGTTACTCAAGAAGGTGGGCAGTGTGCTTTGCTCCTCGCCATATTCACACGCTGAAGTTTCGCAGGGGAAGCCCCATTTCTTCCCATTCCCTCGTACTGATGATAATTTCTGTTGTCACATGATCTCACCCTATGATCCGTAATTTACGATCCGTATTTTTTTCTCCAGTTTTCCTTCGGGTAGAGAGGGATTTTTTAAAATAAACATAAGCTAGGTTCTTGCTTAGAGACGGCATCAATTGAAATAATTTTTTGCGAATTTAGTATTATTTAATAGTGACGAATTATCAACAATACTTTCCGAATGATTTATAGCTTGATAATAATACGTACTTGTGAAATGACTTTTCTGTGTTTTATTAGATACAATATTTGTCGGTATTTGTTAATACTACAACACGTGTCGAACTATTTTTATCTTACCTTGGAGTATGTTGAAATGTTAAATCCGCCTCTGCTTTAAGGCCCTTTCAGGTAATTGATGGGATGGTCCCTTGCTTGCTTCCGGAGAGTAAATTAGTTCATCATCCTCCACGTGGTCATACGCAGTTAGTAACTGCTTTTTTTACAACAAAAGTTTACTACGATTTATTATTACGTGACTTTCGCGACACAGCGTTGCAAAAGGTTTCAAGTATTGAGGTGAACTTCGGAGTGAGGTTTTTTTTCCTTCATAAATCAGCGTGAGCCTTTTAAAGGTGTTTCTCCCGTGAGTGGCGAGTGGCCACAAATTCGATTAGAGCGCCTGTCGCCGTCCCGATGCAATGCACTTCCACCAACGAAATGGAGGCGAACGTTCGCTCTGGGACAAAGNACTTCCACCAACGAAATGGAGGCGAACGTTCGCTCTGGGACAAAGCTGCTGTCATCGCATTCGCGGAGTGCCAGTAGAGCGCGATGGCTAGCATCTCACGACTCGTCGTGTTCACTCGAATTTGTTCGTGTCCCCCGAAGTACACGCAAATTCCTTCTTTTCTTCTTTTGCGCACATGTTGGAATGATTTTAAATATAATTTTAGTACTAGTAAAATAAATAAATGAATTTATATATTGTTGTATTTGTAAATGGGAAATGTAGCGTGCTATTGAAGCTTATCTCCATGGAGCGATAGGAGGTAGGAGGGTAGAATGGTATTAGTATAGGTGGGCAAGTTAGCTGGGTTTACCTACCAACGACTCGGCCCAATTGGAGGGGTTAAAAGAAGTAGTTACCAATAGTTATTGATACTAGGAGGAGCTTAGGATAGAGGAAGGAAGGTTTGCTTCTCAGTAGTCACAGCTATATGAACTGGGACATTAATGTGCAAAGCTATAAATTTTTCTGGCCCCATCGGACTTAGCGACAACACTACCACCTGAGCCACGGGTGGGGCTAAGCAAATGAATTCAGTTATATCAATTATTGCCTATCTATCTAGAGGACAACCGGCTGAGATATCTCAAATCCATCTACCATTCACATCGTGGATTGTTCGTTCGCTTCAAGAAATATCGAAATATTTTCGTAATCATCCAATAATCAGTTTTAAATATCCCGTGAAATATTATTTTTACATTCAAGCCAATACTTAGTATAACAATGTGAATTCATTAACTTTCGCATTTCTAATGTGTACTTTATTACGCCATTCCCACAGTACTTTTATAATAGTTGATTAAATTATACATCGTTTTAATGCGTGCTAATTATATTGTTTCTAAAATTGAAAATAAACGCTTCCTCGTGTTCGATCTCCGTAAGCAAACACTCGACTCGCCTCCGGTTTCCAAGATCCCTCTTCCCACCTTCGTTTTTCCAACCGTCCACTGTTGAGTCCCATCTAATTGCGCTCCTCTGTGGACAGTCGTCGACGTCATCGCACTTCCGGTTCTTTAATGACCCAGTGATGCTAAGCGCTGCTCGACCTCACGGCTGACGACCGGCCGGTCATGGCCGTCTCTCGTATTAGGTTTCGTCCTCCCGCACAATAGGAGATCCAATATCTATGAATAGAGTTCACTCGATGGGTTACCGCGCCATTACTAGGCGAGCATTGTGAAAACTACTTCATCGTAACTCCTACATTTACGTTAAATTCCGATTAACCATCGACTACCCTCTCCACAACTTACTTAATCCACTATTCTTTTTATTTTCTCCCAATTTATTCTACCGTCACTTTCCCTCAAACTTCCTACCTCTTGGGCTTCTTTTCCAATCTCCCTCTTGGGCATTTCATCCTCCGTTACCAACTCTTCTAGATATTTCTTACTTAACATTATCCATTTTTTAATCTCGTTCATAAACCACGCTCTTTTCTCCCCATACATCGTACAATCCCACTTTTAACTTCTCTGCTGATTCACTTTCTGATCCACTCCTTCTCTATCCTCGCAAATATGTATTACCTTTTCCACGCCCAGTCATACGCTACAGTAGTGTTGGGCTTGGATGACCATCACTTTCTCTGTGTGTCACATATTTCATGGAAATATTAAGTGTCCGTCCCGTTATGTCTTTTATTAACTCAAGACATCCCTTTCCTCTCTTTTCCATTCTTCATCAATTACATTATGCTCATTCACTTGTATATTTTCTTTCATCTTCATCATTCTTCTGTATTTTATCTTCACTATATGGATGGCATCTTCCTGTACATCTTCGATCGTTCGGGCCGGTACGGAATGAGCTTTGGCAATATGTTGCCTCGCGAAAGAAACTAATGGCTCATATTTATTTGTAACGCGATATTTTGATTCTCGTCGACAAATTTATATTCATTCAAGAATTAAATGTTATATTTGTTTATTTAAAAAAAAGTATTTCTAATAATTAGTATTATAATGAGTTTTCATATTGTAATGTTTGACGGGGTAATTCCGAACACTACTTTCTATTTTCTCTCACCGGAGGACATGCCACGTCAAATATTCATTCTGACAGCGTAGATTTATAAAAACAAATTTTGTAGCCCCCAATGTTTGACGAAAAATGCACTCCAACTCACGGGGTGTCAGTTGGAAAGCGCTGATGTAAGATTTCACTACTATACTACCTAATTTCAATTCAGTTCATTTTCTCTCTCTCCTTTGCATTGATGTACACCGTGGTGGATTTCGTGTAAGCCATTGGGGTCGTAAGCAAATATTTCTGCTTCATGTTGCGTTAATGCAAGTCCCTCCCTTGACCTCGCTTCGTGTCGCTTCTTGGCAGCGAGCGGCCTCCGACGGACGGACGGTCGGTCGGACGGACGCTCCCGCAAGGGCGAGGACAGCCTCCACTTGAACCCGCTTTTACTGCAGCTACTGCTCCAAAATACAATTTAATACCTTTATTCCTTCCCGCACTGGCAAACAGCCAAATTCTGTTTATATATTTTTCCTATCTAAACATGGGGAAGTTATTTAAAGCGTGAGGTTCGGACTGCAGCGGACTTGTAATGTCGTGTTTTTTCATCAAAAAGTTATTTCGGCTAAATTATTTATTTTCTTCACTTCGGGTATTCTTTTCGTTCAAGTACTTAATATATTAATACTACTGAACGTAAAAGACATATAATTGGTTTTCTAAACTAAATTTCAGTTACGAAGAATTTCTTTTCCCCTTTTCAATTTGCAAATTTATTTTGTAGATAGTGAACCCGAATGTAAATATTGATGCATCCAGACGCGAGAGCTCTGGCATAAGTTCTCGCATAAGGGTTTTTCCTAAAACAACAACTTTTGAAATTAGGGCTTCCTCAAACTTTTCAGATTTGAAACATATGTTTTAGATTAAAGAAACTTTCAAATTCTCAAGAATTTTTGAGAAGTTCGACAATTTAAGAATAAATTTGTAAAATAAGCAATAATCATTACCAACTACTGGATTGAGGAGGGTACATCAACAATGATAGCAATACGTTCTACAATAAAATTCGAAGATTCTAATTATGTTTATATATTCGGGACTACAACCATGTTTGTAAAGCATAATGAACAAAATTCGAAGTTGCTTTGGGAAGACATTGGATTATAATTTTATTCCATAAACTATACACAATAAACGTATTTATGAAAGAAATAAAAGAAATGGGAGTATGCCCTGTCTAAATTCAAAATTTTGATTCTTTAAGAACCACTCTAATCTCCCATGATCTAAGATTGATTCGTCCGCTCTTCTCCATCCCAGCTATAAGGAGCCGTGGGTTCGACTCCGATTGTGTTGTACTAAATGCTCCCACTCGTAGACAAATGCTAAAAATATACTTACATATCCTCTTAGCGTTGGATTAGTTTTTGATTCTATGTGTTAGCTATTCAGAGATAAATTATCAAATTAGATCTGCGATCTTGAGATAATTCAGCATATGGTTAGTGATATTTTGGTATTTACATCTCATGTAGCTTAACATAAACAAAACGCACGTAGTGCTGTCACAGGGAAGAAAAAGGAGAGAAGAAAATGAGGAATAGTCGCCCTATTAATGGGATTTTGTTTAAGAAAGAAGCAGGAAAAATTCCAAATCAATACAAAAGTAAGGATGGTTCAATTTGATGCGCAGGCACCCTTCAAATTAATTTACTATTATAAAGCTGTGAAAACAGGAATTTAAAAAAATTGTTTAATAAAACATATGAAAAATCAACTAAGATGTTTGTTATTTATTAAATTATGAATTAAGTGAAGATCAAAAAATTTAATTATGGTGGTAAGGGATATAATGAGCTTTTTGGTGGTAAGGGATGCAGTGAGAAGCGAATTAGCAAATAAAATCTCCCTGCTGAACACAAATGGTGACTATGGAAAGCTTGTATTCAACACAGAATCGCTGCGAAGACTTAGTTCGACTCCTGTCCACCGCCGCCTTGGCAGCGCCTGCTGTTCTGGCGAGGCGTCGCAGCGCTCGAGACGTCGTCGGATCGCGTGTGATATTGCTGAAATAGTTGGTCTCTACGATGGCACAACCGCAGCTTTAGATCAAGAGAAGACACCCGAAATAAAAAGAAAACATTAAATATATAGGTCGTTTTATTTAGGATTTCGTGGAATTAACAAATCTTTTGGCTAGCATACGCCTCGCATTGTTCCCCGAAGGAACGGAAAATCTGACGAAAGAGTTCCCGCCGAAATAAATAAAATGAAATACAAACGACATCGAATAACAGAAAATTAACAAATCCTAATTGTTTTATTAAGACGTATAATAATTATTGGATATTCTTATTAACGCATAAATTAAGATATCAACGATTACATTCCTATGTGATAACTAAAGCTCCCAAGTATCATATCCGACTGGAGTGGCTTTCGAAAATAAAAAAATATTCTCAAAAAATGTTTTAAAATGTAAAGTAGTTGTGCTTATACCCTAATAATATCAGTAATAAAATTTCCATTGGCTTAAATGCGGTAGGGATTTTTGAAACTCTTTTTAACTAGCCTTTCATGATTTCCCGATTCTAACCACCAACGTGAAAAGTGTTAACAATCTTCCAAACTCAAATCTTTTTCTATAAGAATTATATTAATGCAAGTATTGCAATGTAATATTAAAAGTTCGTTCTAATATCTCTACATCGTTGAAGATGAAACTATACCTTACTATCTTATCCATAATGTTTCCTCGTTTCTTGTTTAGTTTTCGCTTCTTATTCCGCGACATGTGAACTGGGTATGTTGCGAGGTTGGTGTGCTTGCACGCGTACTATCCTCCTGTTACAACCTAAGGAAAGCCGCACAACGTAAACTTCGTTCATTATGCGTCAGACACATCGTCACTCATTATTCAAATCGGTCGTTTCCAAGTTGTTTGCTCGCGACAGTTGCTTCCGTTTGTGCCGTCTCATTGTTTGTTGAATGTTTTCTAAATGTATGCACGACAACTGTTTGTGTTCCGTCTCCGAACCTCTTAATAGAGCATATGCAAATCACTTTAGTTCATTACTTTACATAAAAATAGACTTTATTTAATTTACTTATTTAAGAAGAAGCTATGTATGATGAAATAATTTTGATATTTCTAGAACTGTCCAAATACTGTGTATTAAATTATAACAATGTACAGATTATAAAAGCGATTTTTCCCCAATATTCATTATAAGTCGCCAAATCCATTCATGTCATAATATGAAAACTGCGTGTGAAATGTGAAGGAAAAAAAATATCTCGAATCGACTTCGTTGGTTTCCAGTCCCTATCGGTGCATCATCTTAAAAGTGTAAATTTGGCAATGCGAGTTTGATGCAAGAGAGTGAAGGCTGGGTACATGACTCGACCTGTGACTTGGCCCACGCGTAATCACCATTTCATGAATGTTAAGCAAACGACGTTCCACGTGTGTTACTCATTTGAAGTGGAATATCTCGTGTAACTTGTTTTGTAGCATTAAATCTTTTTCTTCCACATGAATACTTATTTGTTGTTGTTACAATATTATATTTACAGTAGTTAGTTAAAGGCAACTCTTCCATGACATCATGATTAGAATTTCGATGAATAATTTTATCTGCATTTACTCTTTTCGGTTTTAGTTTCTTGTAAATACCAAGAAATTCGTATAAATTCCTATAAGTTCAATCTTGACTCAAAATTTATGACGGAATCTTTTGAATTTCAACTCTCATTATTGATAGTCAAAATAATTTTGGGGTATTTTATATTTTAAATGACAATATATTTTTATTACGTCTATATTTGAATGACTATGTACTATAAACTATGTCAAAAAAGACTTTTTTGTCCACGATGTGGAGACACGAACATTGGCGATAAACTGGAGCGTCCAAATAAAGCGGTTAGGAGACAAATGTGTTCTTGGATCATCCTCTCCATATTTGAAAACAAACAATAGGTGCGCGTCCCTATATAAATTCCCGGTTCCCTCCTGTGTTTCTGCTTTCACAAAGGATCTTCTGAGAGACGCGTATTGTCATGCGGCGGCTGGCGTAGCTCGGCCGCTCGTCCGTCTCGCGCCAATACGAAGTAGTCTCCAACAACCACCACTTGAGGATCCCAGGCGTCGCGTGCGCTCTGCCCTCGAGGACAAACGACCACCACAATGGCGGCGGCCAACATACTATTTTAGATGATCCCTCAAATGAAGCGCTAGTTGAGGACAACCTAGCGAACATGCGTTGTCGGAATATTTCAAGTTTCCACAGTTCGTTTGAGCTCTCAGGTGTCTGTATTCTTAAGAGCGTCTTCAGTAAAACCTCTTTCGTTCCACGTACTACAACCCCACACCTTTGGCAGAGTACGTTTGTTTAAAACTTTTTCAATGATTTATTTATACCACGACTTTGACTTTGGCCACAATTTGTGACCAATAGCTCCAATTCTTTTTAAATTGGCCTATATCATTAAAATTTTGGTTTTAATTTACATGATAGACATATCAATAAATATAATCAAATATAACACTCGTTCATTCATTGTTAACCTCACATTTCAGGACAAACGGCCATAGTCTGGAAAGCTCCCTAATCCGACACGTCCCAAGTCCCGAGAGTCGAATTAAAGAGGTTCTACTATGTTCCTTTAGTTCTCAATTGTCAAGCGAGCAAGGGACCGTCCCATCAATAACGATCAGGGGCGGATTTAACATTTCAGCACTTTACTCCTTAGATAAGAATAAAAAGAGTTTGCTACATCTAAGGCATCATCTTGAATCGCAATTCCTTCATTACATATGTCAAAACATTCCCACCAGAAGCTCAAACGATTTCGTGTAGTCCAGGATGAAGAGTGGAACTGATCAAGGAACACAACTATTCGTTTCTCCACGATGCAATGACAGGTGTTGAAGAAGACACTCTGTCTCGTCTGAGTTAGTTGATATGCTTTAAAACAGTGCTTTGTGGAGAAGCCAAGTTATATATTTTGCGTTTCGGAAGATCTAAAATGAATTTTAAAATATGATATAGGCTTCAATGTTAACACAGCACTATAATATTAATTTTATTGCGAGAAGCAAATCAATTTATATAAATTAATATAAATAATGAAAATTAATTTAAAGCTAAAAATTCGTATTATTGAGACATCGAAAGCTACAATTTACATTATTATATCACATTAAATTATTTGACTATTGAAAGTAGAGATAGCTCGTCCATAACCGAAATATCAGGGGATATAATTATTGAAAAAAGGGGCACGGAGTCTCTCATATGAATCATGTTCTTACGAGGGAGTTGGAGTTAGTTCGGCAGACGATTGTTGCCGCAACCTCCCTTATTGTCACCGAACGTCTATTTTCTGCGAGCGCTGAAGTCTCCGTGTCGCGACGGCCGGGCAGTGCGCACGCGCAATTGAAGCAGTGTGTCCTCGCGTGGCGGAGGACAAAAGCATACTTTGGCTCGTGAGTTTCCCAGAAAAAACCAACGCCGGTGACTGCCTCTCTCTGCCTGAGGCCCGGATCCGTCGGAGGCGGTCTCCACCCCCACCCCTTGCTTCGATAAATCACCCCCACGCACGACGTCGCTGCGGAATGGGACAATACGAACCGCGACGCCAAATCAGCGCGGCGGCGGCGGCGGCGGCGGCGGCAGCGGTGTCTATGTATTTATAGTGGCGAGGCCGGGCAGTCCGCCCACCGCCAACAGTGTTTCTGCTTCTTCTTACACGGAGCTGCCAACATTCCGGAGGCACCTGCTGGCCTCTGACCGACGACGTCGCGACGCCATGGCGGACGAAACAATCGCCGTTGCAGACACGCCGCAGACACGTGTCTCCATGAACAGGGTGTCTCGTTTATCCTGCAAAAGACTCGATTCTCCTTCTCGTACACGTTGCTGCTTTATTTTGTGGTTGGCCCATCCATACATTGATTGTTCTATCGAAAATCAATTATCTCCAGCTCTCCATTGCACATTTCAAAATTTCCCATAATGTCTACTCTATGTCGATATCTTCAAATATTCAACGAATGATGTGTTATTCATAGTGAATACATAAGAACCGAGATCGATATTAATCACTTTAGTGTGAGATTGAAGTGATCGTTCGCGTTCAACCAATGTACAACAAGTGTCCTCATCTCATAACTTAACAAAAATTTTGCTTAAGTTAGCTTCCTCGGTCAGAACAGGAACACGAAATTTATTTATACATGTATCCCTGTAACGTTCTTTAATAGGAAGTTAGTAAAGGAATATCAGTACCAAGACATTACGACACATATCACGATCTCGACAAAAATAAATTCAAAAAACATGATGTGCTACCAAGGAAAAGATGCATGAATCTAGACACTCNATATATATATATATATGTGTGTGTGTGTGTGTGTCAAGACATTGACGGACGAAATGTTTTGTTTTTTTGTTTCTTTTCGCAGAATCAATAACGGGTCTTTTCGCCACTTTTCATGGCTCCATCAAAATAACAACCTTCAATCTTCTAATTAAAAGTGACCCCCGACGCGTCAAAAGTTTCCTACTTCACTAGCGGCGTCATATTTCCTCCACAACGGCGGCGGCGGGAGGCGAATCGAGTCATCTTTGTTCGATTGTATCGAGACAAAAGAGTCGACTACAATGCGTCTTTTGTTTGCTTCACTTCCCCCTCCACTCCGCCTCTTTGAGGAAGAGAGAAGTTAACAAGAATTTTGGAGAAATTTACGCACCAGGGTCGCTCTCTGTCGTCCAGAGACTTCCGAAACAAATTACAGACATCAACGCGATATGGTCCATTTCGATCCCGTCACTCCTCTGATATCAATTATTAAATCAGAATATTTCAAGGTACGAAATGTTTTTATTTCAATTTTTCATTTGTGCTAATCCACGAAATGAAAGAGAAATCGGGTCCCAGAGTTTGTCTGATGTATTGCAAGATCTGATAAGTGACTCGGAAGACGAAACAAATACAAGATGGGCTAAATCTAAACTAAATTTTTTTTAATATACCAAGAAATAAAACAAAGAAAGACTAAAATAATGTATTTTTTATAACTTACTGTTTCTTTCTCATCGATGATTTGAGCTTTACTCAGAAATAAAAAACTATGAACATGATTATTATTGTAAAAGCCAAGTATTAAGTTATTAATGAACCTAACATAAAGTGGAGGTGAATTAAAGACTGTGAACAAATATGTTTCGAAACCTATTACTCGTAGAAATCATATGCCTTAAGTCTCTTGATAATGTCAATGCAAAAAACACAACTAAGTGCTAAAAACTAGGGAAGAGTTTCATACAATTTTTCTCAACAAAAATAATGAACATTTGTTTACACATGTAAAAATTAATATTTGTCTTAATTGGCCAAATTTACGGGGTAAAATGCTTTTGCCCAGGTTTCGTCTCGAAGTACTCCACTATGACGTCATCGGCGACAGTGGTGGCTTCTAGGTCCCATAGCTCAATAGCGTATCTCTACATTTCCTTCCCCCCCTCCCTCCTTCCAAATAGGCAGTGGCGGGATATTTGCTACTTTAAACAATTAATAAATTTGGTTACTATTTAATATTGTTAGTTGTTGATTATCTATTTGAAAAGTGATTCCAAAGAGAAAAGCTCCTCAGATCCCTCCCGCATTGACTACGGTCTAGATACGCCACTGCAAACTGGGGTAGACGCTTTGCTGGAAACACCCTCTCGTCACGAGAGCGATGAATGTCCGAGGGAATCGCAGCAAGGAGAGCGCGTCCTTCTCATGCATACGGGAGCGCTCTGCATTCGACAGCGAACGGGAGATGAAGATGATGAAGCGAATGCGCGCGATAGAGAGTGTGTTTGTGCGAGAGGGAGAAGAATAGAAAACAAAACTTTGCACGTACGCGCGCATAAAGAACGAAATATATCAATTGCTATGTTCGGTAAAAATGATTTATCTATGCCCATCTCCGATTACATAACTAATTCTGATAACAGAGGATAAATAGTACACACACAAATGAAACATTTAACAAACGTCGCGACACAAAGTACGTATCAATGTATTACTGGCACATCATGTCGACCTAAAGTGGCACTAGAATAATGAATCTGGAAGTTACTATCAGCTTTTACTTTTATCAGAATTTGGACGCTTCTTAGAGAAATAAGTAATAAAACGGGGTGTGCTGGCCGTTTCTTAAAGAAACATTCGTTTCTCGCATCTTACCTCTGATTACCACTATTTCAGGGACGTAAACAAAACTACTCACTCTTTTACTGATTAAATATATTCTTGATTGATACAAATTACTTGTTTTTAGTCTCGATGGTAAGGTATCCTCCATTAAGACTCCCAGGACATAATCTACCGAACAAAAATTTACTGATCCTTTCTGGACGGATTCCATCCATAAAATAACGCTTCTATGTGAAGGCGTTGACGTAAAATATCGTACTACATAGGACGCCCTAGTATCTCAGTTAGTATGAATATAACTTTACATGACTTTCAATTTCAAATTAATGCTGCGTTTATTAGTGTAGTATATCTCACTTGAGCCCTATAGCGGCAGAGTGAAACGAAGAAGAAAGTCAATCTTAATGTAACCCGTTGTTCAGTGAACTACTCTCGTAATCAAGGTAGCTGCTGGTTTTTCCAACCACTTCCAAGCGGAAAATCCGTCCTATCACAGATTGAAATTGACTAGATCCCGATTTCGAAATGAACCCGTTGCCTTGAATGCGAGATACAATACGACAAAAGGTTCATGGAGTTTTCAGTCATCTCAAGCAACATTTTTGCTTATTACTTGCAACTTTGTAAAAGCTTTCCCTTAGTAACTCGCCCAAATCAGTGCTTCCGTTGACTTTGGCCTGTACGGAGTATTACGTCTGAATTGAGAAGCTAATATCCTGATGGAACCGCAGGACGTCTGCTGTTTGCTTCCTTAGAGAACAAACGTAATCCAATAAACTTAATGAGCCGCTTGTTGTCAGATCTACATTAGCAATTGCATTAATAACTCCCACTTGAGAATACATCTCAGCCTGTATTCCCTTACACACATTAATTGCAAACATATTTCACTCGGGATATTAATTGTAAAAAAAATGCTCTCGTCACCGTACCAAACAATGAATAGAATGAAATAAGTTGTGTTACTTTCATCTCATCCATTCTCAGAATGATCCTTCAATTACAGTAATTCAGAAACATAGAATATGAAATTCGATATTTCTAGTCTCGTACCACATGTTGATGCTACGGCATTTGACACAAGGTAAAGTAGTCGAAAAAACCTCGAATCTCTAATAAAACTTTTAAAATATTTGTTTCATTATCATCGTTACTGAACTCGTTGTCCATAATATTTTACGATTATTGAGATATTCACAATTGATCACACAAATGTTGTATTAATGGTAGACCTCATCTCAATAATATTATTAAAAGCAAAACAAAGGATTAAGTTTGGCCGGAAAGAATTTCTTCGGGATGTGGAATTGTATTAAAAAAATTGGGACAACAGTTGGAATTATTCTGCCATAGCAACTCATCGCAAGACAAATCCAAACAAAACTGTACCCGTTCGCATTTCGCAACTGCACGCAATTATTCGGACGTAACAATTATGAGGTATTTAAATCCTTCGTCCGCTTTAGTACTAATTCGGCCGAAGACGCCTTCGCACGTTTTCGCATCATCCGCTTCCGGTGGACGCGAGCGAGGTCTTAAGGTATCATGTGCGTCAGAGAGACTAGACTTAAGTTCTCTCCAAAAATGTTTTAAATGATAGTTTGAACCATTCCCTATCCAGTGGCGATTAATTTTCATAAACTTAAGTCGCAAAATTTTGAACTATTTGTCTCCAAATTACTATGGAGAAACTTTCGCGAGCTCATGATTTTTTGTTATTCTGGCAATAGCAAATGGAAATAGGAACGCAATAATGTTAAGATTTTTATACCTTTTCAAGAATAATTCACTAAAACTGTGGAAAATACTGTTCTAACGGATATGGCAGCCGCATCACGTGACTGAAGACAATGCGACCCTTGTCAAAGAAGGAGTCAAACGACAGTTTAAATTAATTATAAAGTTATAAAATCACATATTAATTGTTCTCATCCAATATTTAAAAAAATCAGTAAAATGAATTATTAATTAATAAGAACTACTTTGGTGAATATTTCCAAGTTTCGTGTATAGTTGGCAAGTTGACTACAGTCAACGCGGTGATAATACCTTAATCACCGTCTGGCGTTGAAAGCAGCGTTGTGGAGGTTCCAGCGGCGACCGTAGCGAGCGCTACTGTAGCGGCGGAAGCGGAAGGTGCGTGAACGTCCGAGACTCGTTGACCCTGAGGCCCCGCTCCACCCTCGCGGCACGCGTGCAGTGGACCCGTCGCGTCTGCAACTGCAAAGGTCACGGGCACGCAGGCGGGCGCACGCGCGCGCACGGCCGAGGTTGCAAGAGGGCGACGGACGGACGGACGGGGAGGAAGTGGGTTATGCGAGTGCAATTGCTCAACATAACTCTTACGTCTCTCCACAACCACACGCCGAACGCGTCGTTCGAATAATCCATACGCAAAGGGAAAGAAATTTTTCACATTTCTGTCAAGCGCAAAAGAAAGATTTATCCTTGCAAACCTTCGATTTCATACGTAAATGTGATAACGAAAGATTATATACCAATAATAAACGAGACATTAGTATCATAAGACATCAGTAACATCTATAGAAAGGAAATATATGTATTTTTAAAAAATCAGTGAACAAGTATTACCAAGCACGTCGTATTATTTGATATTTCCACAGAGGCATTTGAATATTGGATATTGTGGCCGCTTTAATTTGATATTGGATCCGTGGAACAAATTAATAACTAGGACACGCACCTCAGAGAGACATATTATAGTTCTCAGAATAACGATACCTTGTGAGTAGTTCCAACTTACGTTACTCATATTTATGGAGAAGTGGAACTGGTGGCAGCTGTCCTACACAGTACCAGAATAAAGTCCAAACCAATCTCCTCTCTCTATGACATTTATTTATTTATTTCTGCTTCACTAACTCTCTCAACGTATTGCTATTCACCATGTTCACTATGCATTCCTTGTTTTCTTGAATTGTTTGATACATCCGTCTTGGGTTTATTTATTGTTTTCAGAAAGTTAAAAACATTTTTAATCATTAATATTCTCCAGTTTCTTCATAATTAATTGAGTCACTGGGCAAATGAAATCTCTCTCGACAGCAAACAAGACCAAAATGAACGATAATTTCCCAGTTGTGTTACTTTTGATTTATTTATTTGACCCGATACAAAATCTGGCGCGAGGTAAGTCGCGGTAAACAACTTGAGGTAAATATTAGCATACAACTGGTTTTACGTATCACTACCCAGTCATTTTCTCGAGAATTTCGCGCTTCAATCAAACTCATCCTTCTCGCTTTGAATACATTATTCACTCTTGGTGAGAAATAGCTGCTACGCACTAAGTAATTCTCTTTGTTTCTTGCATTGCATTCAACGAGTAGAATCCTCTCCTCCAGGCCGTTGTCGTGTTTACCTTCCCTCATCCGCTGCTTGCAATTGGACTACACTATAGAAACTATGGAACATAAGAACGAGAACATTCGAAGAACATCATATCCGTGTTCACTATGGATCCTACTAGATAGACTACACGGCATTGCCCGGGATTTGAAAATAAAATTGAAACAATTATTACTGAACATTCTGGTATTAAAACCCACTTTCAACAGGTCTGGATTTTTTAGCTCATTTTGTTACCCGGGTTTCTTATATAATATACTATGTGAGTTTTCATAGTTCTCTTCTTTCGTTATATGTAACTTTTACTGTAGTTTCACTGTAGTCCGAAATAAAATGCCACGAAGAAACCCTACAAAAATACGCACAGGTGTCTGTATTGAATGCTAATATGTACGTATTTACACATTATTATGAAATCCATGCAAAAGGAAACACAGAGCTCAATAAATATTTCCTTGACTTAGATGTGAGCACAATCACAACATTACTTATAACCGGTACGGGAAATTAGGAAATCGCCTCGAGTTAATCCCAAAAGAAAAGTACTGGATTGCGAATAGAAACAATGTATTGTTGCCAATGCCTGAGAGATACCAACGATAACAGAGTGGTTGGGACGAAACCTTACAGAGCGTCATGCTAGCGAGAGAGACTATTAAATTAAATTAAATTAAATTAAATTAAATGGAAAAACGAATGAACAACAATTAAGTCAATTAGTAACGTACACAGTCAATTATCGGGGTTTAAGGGCGCTTCGAAATGAAAAATAAAATGTATTATTATCAGGAAGTAATAATAGTGGGATATGTGAGGAAATTATCTCTTACCTTCACTTATAATAAATGTGTGTGTGGTTTTTTTTTCATTCATTTCCAAAGCTTAAGTTGATTGAAGGTGATTTCTAGATGATAAAAAAATAGCAATCAAATCTCGAAAGTGAGCCCAGCGAGTGATATATTTAAATTACTAAAACGTATCTTAATTTCACAGATGCGACAGTACACCATTTTATGATTTTTATTTGAGATTCAAACCATCACTCATTCTTAAAATATTATTTGGGTTAGATCAAACGCTAGGTAAACTATTGATATAATTCTACAAATGACTTGGTTACTTCACAAAAGATTGAAATTCGTGTAAAATGCAATGTTAGGTATGAAAACAAATTAAATTACTTCACTGCGCTCTCATTATTTATTGAATCACATCACTTTATTTAATTAATTCCTTCCTATTATACAAATCAGCTTAGTAGAAAAATCCTTAATGACCCCTACAGAGTCATAATTGTTCTTTATTATCATATATTGTCTTCCAGGTCGCTCTCCTCGTGTCTCGCAGTCTTTTGCCACTAGAAGCGCTAACGTCGCAGTCACGTGTCAACGAACTCTCATTTGTCACTCTTTACGCAAAAACGGCGTTTCTCGACTCTCATATTGGTTTCAGATGTTCTCAGACAATTTTTGAGTCGTTGTGATATTAACCCATAAGTTACGATAAGCTTAATATTTACAATATTTAATTTACGATGATCATACCTCGTGTATTTTCTCCAATTCACATTTCTGATTCGCGGTTCATGTCTAACACCTCATAAAAAATTATACATCATCTTCTAATGACATACAGATGAAAAATCAGCCTGTTTTTAGAACAAGTATTTTCTCCACGGAATATACTGTATTCCGCCATAAAATATTATTATAATTATTTCTTTTAAATGGACGATTAAGTACAATTTTTACGTTAGAATGAAAATAAATACCTGTAATTCCGTTTATGTATACTTGTTCCAGCTATTTCAGTTATTTAATTCGATTTGCGCTAGTACTACATTAAGAAAACATGGCAATTTGGCACATTTAGACTCTGTGGATGCTAATGATAACGTTCATTCTCGTCGTATTTGGTTCGTAAGAGTTGAAGTGCAGTGGGGATAGAGGAAGCCGCGGCCAGAGGAGCACGCCTCGCCGACAAGTGGGCAACTCATGCGCGCTCTATAGGTCACGTGGTTACGCGCAGGTCACGTGGGGTCACAGGGTCGCCGCTTCGCGCCGGGTCCTCGTCCGACCAGAGTTCGCTCACCGCCTGCCCTCTCTGCCCACCTAGCCGTCGCTCGTGCTATTGACCCATTTGATGAAATGAAGGGCACATGTGATTCCAAACTGCGAGCGGAGTCGAACTCGGTATCGCGTGGGAAATGTTCTCTTTCATACACATGTCTCATAATTTTTTTTTCTGCCCAAAGCTGGTTTCACGATGTTTACCAAAATTGAACTTATTTTTATCATGCGTTAAGACGAAATACTTTTGAAGATTTGCCAACGTTTCGGCGTGATTTATTTTCTTATAAATCAAACGGGTAAAAAATCAAGAATTCCCTCAAATATTACAGCTTTCGATTTAAGATTGTCATCCAGAATTAGTCACTGTCTCCTAACAGCAAAAGACTTGTATCTTAAGACGCGTTCTCGTGTAATAAGCACGTCCGTTGTCCTGGTTGATAAGCTCGCGCCGTGGCATTCCATAGGGTAGGCAACCTGCGTCGCACGGACGTGTTACGGGCGAAAGACACTGGCGTTGGAGGAGTTGGGGCGTGAAGCGAAAGTCGATATGTGCATCGCTGCCCTAGGTCATGGCCAGTCTACGGTCGAAGCATTCTGACCAAGGAAAATATGTCTTATTGACTTCTTATGTTTGAAATGAACGTAGAGGATTTTATCATTTATTTTTAATACTATATATTTTGCACCAAAAATTTCGATTTTGGAAGATGTCACAGCCTTCTAAAATAAGATGCAATAGAAAGATGGTTATAAAACAGCGCTGACGATCTTCAACATGAAGATAATGACGTCACATAGCGGGCAACGCATCACCAATACACAACAGAAAGGTCCTTCTTCATTCTTAATACAAATACGGTAATACAATCGATCGAAATTTAAAAAATGCCAATTATTTTCTCTTTTAAAATTACTCACTGTCATCAGTGTCACTCTAGTAACCCCGAGTATCGTTTATGGTAGTTTCACCCTTACGAAATGTAGATTTCAAGATTACTTGTTCTCCTACACGCGCAAGATATATTCGTTGGTTCCATCACTAACAAACAGGAGGCGTCGTACTAAGCGAGTAGCCAACGTGTGTGTGGCGTTGGTTCGATCCCTTTGACTCGGAACACAAGAACCGACAGCGAGCGGGATACGCGTTCGCCAGCTTTCACCTGAGTTCCATTCTCTTCACCCAACGCGGAGAGGAAGGGTCACGTGAATCTTGGCCACATGTTCCGGGTGAAATAAACTCAAGAAAAGTGGTGATAAGTACTGTAGTGATCTGATGAGCAAGATGTGTATTGCGCATGGGAACTGATACTTCCAGCTGAGTTTTTTATAAGTCCATATTTGTTTTCTAGCTTAAGTTTATTTCAACCCTACAAACAGATTTTCATTTTAGCTTCCTGACAGTGAGATTATTTAGATTGTAACTTATGTCCATAAATATTCCACCTGTTGTCTTGGTACAGTAGGGGTTAGTGCCCGGACCTCAAGCCATGATGATAATTTTGCCAATACTACTGACGTTTCTCTAGGACGTCTAGGAAATATGGGTATTGTTTACCAATATTTCGTTTCGTTTCATCTTTGTTCCGATTTCCGGGTTAAGATTCCTTCTTTATTTCTGCAGAGAAGTGAACCTCACGCAAAAGTGACCTTTTCATAAATCGTCTGCAGGTCCCACGTGCCTTTTGTTTATTACAGACTCGTCTTGGAGTGTCGTAAAAAGATTCTGCACCAAAATTACGCAAAGCACATTCATACTCCTCAATTTTATGCGCAGATGTAACAGTCAGTCATCGATCGATATTTATTGAACGCCGCCACGTAGTTGAACATTCCGAAATCGAGTGTTTCACAAGTACAAGGGGCAGCAGTCACATTAATACTATTGTAAAAATTAACCTCAATGTAGAGTCATTTTAATAGTTACAACTAATAAATAATATAAACTGAATAATCCATAGTTCGATAATAATGCGTACTTGTGAACTATCAGTTTTACTTTTCATTAAATACAGGTTTGTTGCTATTATAACACGTCGCTTGCTTCCGGAGTGTAAATTAGTTTATTGTCCCCCGCGTGGTCATACGCTGTTTGTAAAGACTTCATTGACAATAGATTTATTACAAATGCCATGTCGAAAACGGAAAATCCCTCCAGCCGCGCGCGAATGACAATTCCAGTAATGTGTCTGGCAGCCGCAATATCACGTCGCGCCATCCGACGCCTTCGATTGCTCCCTCCCTCCCTCCCTCGTATCCTTCGATTCCGAAACTCGCGTTGCGTGCGTGATGTACAACAGAGCTTCTATCGAGCGCCCAACTCTCTCGCTCGACATCGCTACCGAGTGAGTGACTGAGTGTGTTTCCGAGATGTTGCTTCCGTTGCGCGGTGGTCCCTCCGCGGTCGCCGGCGGAAGCGGTCAGCGTCGCAAGCGCGTCTTGCTGCTGTTGTTCGTCTGCGGAGGTGCGCTGTCGCTGCTCCTGGTGATGGCGGGGGGCGGAGTGCTTAAGAGGACGCACGAGGTCTCGGGAGCCTCCGGCGATCCGAAGCCCGCGAGTACCACGGAGGCGCCGCCGACCGCCAACGACGACAAATACCCCGCCGCCTTCGACTATCCAGGGATGTACTACGACATGTTCTGGCCACAACGCGGCCTCAACGCCTCGAATCTGATCGAAGAGAACGGGAGATTACGCTTCGGCAGACGGGAGCTGTCGGAGAAACGACGTCATCACTAACACTAGCCATTTGTGTCCATTCCAAAGACGTTCCTCTTGAGTTTTCGCGACGACGATAACTTTCTCTATTTCCAACACATTTACACAGTTTGAATTGTGAGTTGTATAGGGATTGATTACACTATCTACCACCGACGTTCGTGTTCAACCAGTGTTCGATTTGTGATGTATTTGTGTGAAATTTCGAATTGGTATTGACTCGCAATATTGAATGAGTGATACACCAAGTTAAGAAGGGTTCAAAAGTCTTCTGCACCTTCGGTGTTCTTAAATGTTCCATTGTGTGGTTATAATTAACATTAAATATCAGTAAAATTCAATATTCTTGACGTTGACGGTTCTGTTGCAATAGCATCGTCTATATCTGATCAACTTTCCGCACAACATATATTATATTTTGTACGTGTCTATGAAGTTTCAACCAAACAATAAATGTCGACATTACAATTGAATCTTGAATTATTTTCTACTTTACATATTAGGCGTTCAGAAGCCAACCCATGAACTCGAATGAAATTATATTTTGAAATATCATAAAATGAGTAATTTAACACAAAACAGTTCCAACAAAATGTTTAATGTCAGAGCAAGAAGTTAATTCCACTAATATCTCGTTGAATTATCTGCTAACGATTCACTTAGTGTTTGCATTATTCTCAACACAACGTCTTTTAAAAAAACCTAAGAATGCATGAAAATTGGAGTTGATTGGATTGACTTCTGAATGTTTTGTTTTATCCTTTATTCAAACAAATGTAAAATAACGTGAATAAAATAGCATAGTGGAATAAGACAGGGGTATTGAAATGGTTCTTAACGTATTTCCTTGTTCACATTAATGCAACATGAGTTTTGTCGTAATCAACCGGGGCATTCTGAAATGTGGACGAATTAACATGAATGTTTTGTTTATAAAACCTGAATAATTTCATACAACTCAAAACGGATTTTATTAATGATACCTTATGCAACACGTTAGGAGAGAGTATAAAATATTTCTTAAAGTTACACGTAGGATTGAATTTCAATTTGAGACCGCTGATTTGTAAAGTACTTTTCTTCTTGCGTATCATTCAAAATGTCCGCTTTGGTGACGGTACACTCAGGCAACAAGAGATACTATTTCTTCACTATTTCTTATATAAATCTCAGTGTCATTTCTTTTATTTAAAAGGCGTTAGCCTTTCCGTGCAAACTCCACGCACCAATACTTCACAATTCCATGTATTTATCAGTATTTGTGCGAAAAATCGAAACCCGGAGTTCAAATAGACAATTCCTCGCAACTGACTTTGAGCGAAATCAGTATTTTCCGTATGAGTTGTATAACTTCTCTGCATATAATGTAAAGAAAATAGAACATAATATGAAAGTGAGACTTATAAGCTGCTCGTCCAATGATCTATGCCTAACTTATACTCCCTTAAATCCACATTCTTACCGCTCGGACTGCGAAGCTAACGTAGTCAATCTTCATCTTCCCCTCTTCATTACAAAAGATTAATTCCCTTCGCGTCACGAACGAGTTACGTGTCGCTTCCTCGTGAGTCATAGCAAAAGTCTGAACCGTGAAGTGTAAGTTTCCTCAACAAAGTTTAATTTTAAGTCAGCATCATTCACGATTCAAATATTTATTCAAATTGTTGTACCTGAATTAAAGCAAGTCTTCTCTGTCTTTGCAGCGAAATGGCGGAGTTCCGAAAGGCGAAACTGCTCTACGTCTTCAACGTCTTCTTCGGTGAGTTCATTTTTAATATACCCCTAAAAAGAACGAAAGAAATCATATTGTAATAGAGCCCCTTAAGATTATTTCCCCCGATAATATACATAAACTAAAAAATGGGGAAAATAAGGATCTATACACAATGCAGTGCCTATCATTCCACGTCAGCTGATTGTACATAGGGAAAAAACAATAAACATAACGCTCTTCCTTCTGAATGTCATCACAACAAATTTAAACATTATTGCGAACACAATCATGCAATTAAAATAAATCCGTTATAACTGACGACCTTGTTCTCTTGAACGGACTCTTTAGTATATTTTTTCGAATGGAAATTAAGAATTCGTCGTTCATTTGGCATTGGCGTAGCCATGGGAAGGGACATGGAGGGGTACTAACTCCTCCTCCTCCTCCCTCACTGAAAGAATAAAAGGAAATAGTAAGGGAAAATATATGAATGCCACTCAAAATTTCCGAGCGTAAATCATACATCTAATCAACAGATTTACTCGCGAATCAAACACAAAAGTGCATTTTATTAATTCGGAATATCTAACTGAAAATAAAGTATACATGGCGATTTCCCCGGCTCTCCATCAATTAATTAAATAACTCTTTGTGCCCCATGCCGATTGAGAAAAATAAAATCTGAACTTTGCGAGCGAAACTTACATTTATTTCTTATTGCATTTCTGCAGATATCAGAAGACATATCAATTTCATTACAATTGGTCAAAATCTCGCATCCCCCGCCTGCTTAAGAAAACTGGCGATACCCTCGGTATCGAGCTTACCATTCTTAACATGTTACGTAAACTTTCTCAAATTGAAGAAAAGTACAGAAATAAGACAAAACTCAAATAAATAAGTAAATAAATTGTTGGTCATTCCGTATCTCTATAATATCTGGGTACACTACTCTACAGTTAGTATGGTGCCAAGGAGTAGGAAACGGTACAAGAAAAACATTTCAACATTATCTCTTTCTTTTCGTAACAACTACAAAAAAAAAAATACTCAAACAACAAAACATTTACCCATACCTTCATAGCCTGTTAGGCTGAGGTCTTTCCCGTACAACGCATTCCCGATGAACGATATAGTTCTCCTCGAACCATTCAGAACAGGGGGTCCTTTCTGTGTGCTATCAGTTTAAGAATGTGATCATCAACTGACAGCTTGGATGCGATTCTCTGTTAGAACTCACACTTTCTTCAAACTTGGCTCCGTCCCAAGGACAAGATTATCGTAAAGAAACTCTCACCCCACATTTATAACTGGCGTCGAAATCAGTCAGTATCCAAGATGACTTGGTTGTTACATACATCGCGAAAAGAGAATAAACATTTTGGAGAATGAAGCCAGAGATCGGGAAATTTCTGTGAAGTAATTGATTACATTTCAACGAACATAGTGATGCTCTATGTGACAGACAAGAGGAGAGCTTTTTGGTTTCCAGAATTCACACAATCTGAACGAATCTTTCCAGTACACGTGGAGTGATTCTGAACGAATCGTTCCTGTAAACGTGATTTCTGGAGGAAGGAGAAAGCTCTGACTTTCATTGCGGATCGAATGCACATATTTGCCTCGTCATTGGTCTTTTCGGTTTCTAAAACACCAACGGGAAATTTATTTATTTATTTTTACTCGAATCTGCGGGAAATGTCAATCTGCGGGTAATTTTCGAATTAAAATTGTTTGAGGCGAATCACGGAGCATTTACGAGAGTTCTGGAAATTTTGTTTTAAAAAGCTGAAGGTAATTTTAATTCGAAAGGAAAACAAAACAAGTATATTTTAACAAGCGAAACTCTTTTATCGTAGCGTACCGGAACATCAGAGACCCAAAGAATAGAAAATAAGGGTTTGGGAAATGTAATATAAGGATATTCGTTTTTATCTTTGTCCGGAATAAAAATCTATACCTTACAGGTGAAATAGCCTAAAACGGTCTAGAATAGACCATGTGATATTTTTAAAATAATCCATCTCTCGCGAGAAGTGGAAATTTGATTTTCGTAAAACCCCTATCCCAAAAGCATCTGTAATGATGACGAAAACAATGTTATTAAGAGTATTATTATAAATACTGAATTAATACATAAAAAGTCTTATGTAAAAAATGTCAATAACTAAATATTTAAACAACAGAAATGTGCATGGAATTAAATAATTATAAAAAAACCATTACATTTTTGTTTTCGGACAAGGAAAGCTGGTCGCGTTTCACAGACCTCCGGAGTCCTTATGAAGAAGGCACGAGGCTAGGCGATTCTCTTAGCCACACTTTATATAAGGAAATGTTTAAATATTTGGTATGCTATTTCCCTTTTGTTATTCGTTCAAATTCGATAAAAGTTATATCTTTGTATTTGTCTATTCCGAAGAAACCGCGAAAAATATTATGGTTTCATTTTAAAAATCAATAAAAATTAATATATCTGCAAGTCAAAAAGCCACGAAGACTTGTGGGTACCGTCCCTCGAGAATGTCCCTGAGCCGGCCTCCGGATACGAACTGACCTCCAGTGTCACGCGCTAAACCAACAACATTCACTTCGTAACATAAGATAGTCTTCGGTAGCAAAGATGTATTCACTCGCCGCGAACCCACCTATCTGTGGTATTTCCGCTGGGCGTAACGCAGTCACGGCACTTGACTGCTCGGGGGAGTGTTTTACGCCGGAGCGACACAGAAACCTCGCGTCCGATGACAATGTAATCGAAAGCTGGCCCAGCGCCGCTCTGTCAGCTGAGGGAAAATGTTGAGAGGTTAAGGGTCAGTAGAGGACGACGCTTGCAAGTTAGCAATGCGCGTACGGCGCATGCGCAGATTGCACCATCCTTCCCAAGGCAGGAAATCGAAAGAGACTTTCTCGTGAGACAGGCCCTTTATCGATATATTAATTCATTTTATATTTATTAAATATTTGAGGTGTTCGCTTTTACTGACTCGCCGTGTATGATAGCAAAACTGATCCGGGTAAACGAGGTTTTATAGTGCTTGAAATGGAAGGAAACTTTTTCTTAAGGATACCGGAGGTTGTTGCGCATTCTGGCGTTGGAATAGAATACTAGTCCGTTACGCCGTGACCTGCGCCCAGGGGGAGAGGGAGGGGGATATCTAATTAGACGATGCGGCGTGCGAGAGAAAACTCTTTCTCCGCCTTCTCATTAGCGCTGGTTTTTCCTCCTCCACCGCTTCCCCTTCCAGCGAGGGAGGATCTCCGCGTTATTCGAACGAATTGCGAGCGGATTTAGGTAAATCGAGTCTGCACAAGAGGCACTCAAATTCCGTCACTGTTTCTCACGGATTACGATACATTTCAATATTATAAACGCACTACAAATTGAGGGGTGTGGCTAAAGGTTTCGCTTATTACTGATATTTTGTTACTTTTTAAGTAAAAAAACTCCGGGTTCGCACCAATCAAATTTCTGGGTACACTAGTTAAATAGTTCATACAAAAATACACTGCAATTCCAATTATTTGAACTCCAAGTATCGATATTTAATTGCTGTACAATAATTCATGTTATTTTTGTGCTGTACTGGGCTAACTGTAACCACTTATTATATCATTAAACTGTTCTTTTTATACATAATCTGCGAGTTAGTTTTTGATTTTCCTCAACAATTTTATATTTCTTTGTCATTTTCCCTTGAAAATAACTTTTTTTTTTTTTTGGAAGAATCCCAATTATCTGGAAATTTGAACATCCAAAATGTGTCTGGTCCTAATTTATATAGATAATTGGATATCTACTATAATCAGACATGCATTCGTTCATTGATGGAAGTCACATAACCTCTCCGAAGATCCCTTGAGAAAAAAGTCAGTAGGAGTCACTTGACTGAGTGGTCACCAATCAATTAACAATAGCCACTAATGAAATTTCTCCATCAATGCAATTTTACAATTGTTTAATAATGTCTTTCTTCTTTCTTGCAGATGTCAACAAGAGCGGCACCATTGAAAAGAAAGATTTTGAGTTGGCTATCGATGTAAGTTTCCTAAAAAACACTTTTTCGTTGTAATCAAAACTGCAGCACTTTGCACGACACAAAAAAGGAAATGACCAATAAATCTCAAAATCAAACCCATCTGATCATGCTTAGTATTTGAGAGACAATTAAAAACTCCACGAGTAAAATGATCCTGTTGAGTAAACACAATCTAGAAAGGACATTTTGTTTCAATTAGATCTCATTAGCAGACAATCAGAATCAGTTCATGGCAATAACTTACAGAAGAGTACTTCCCAAAGGATTCTAGAGACCCAAAGTCAAAGTTCCTCAGATGACAATTTCCCCTCCTCAATGATATTAGAATTTCTTACAGATAAAAAGATTTTAGTAAAATGTTACTTTTAGATTCACGTAGAACCATGTACCTCTTGGAAAACTGTACCCACATTACTTGCTCAATATATTTACGAACAACGTCTCAAACAAATTTTATATTATGTATCATTAATATTTCCTCATAATTCTGGTCTTTTTTTTGGCAGGGGAGGGGGCGGCGGTTACTATTCAATAGCTGTTCGCATTAAACTCACTGACCAAAATTATCATAAAGAATTGTTTTTCAACATTGTAATAAAAATTGATCATTAAAGGTGTCATTAAATGAAAATATTTAAATCTTACAACATAATTATTCTAATTATCTCCATTTGCTGCATTAAAGATATTCTTGAGAATCTAATAACATACTTTTATTAGTAGAAACTTAAAAGTTGAAAATCTGAAAACAGCATTTGAAACCTTTCTTTCCTCCTTAGTTATTTTCTGTTAAATTTCCAAGACAATCTCTGTATTATGTACTTATATACTCAAACACCAAATTATTCATTTTATTTGTTCTCTGAGTGAGATTTAATTTGCAATGTGAAAAGATCATCAAATTCATTACTATCACTTTTTGTTCTGGATTTAAACCTGGATTATCCTACAAATAAACAGAGCCTATTATAAAGAGTCAAATGTGTTTCAGAAAATCTGCCGGACACGTGGCTGGTCTGATACCGACCCCAAGACTGTACAGACCAAGGATGTGCTGCTGCGCGTGTGGGAGGGCCTGAGAGCAAAAGCTGACACTGACAAGGACCAGCAGGTAACCTCAATTCTACTCTATCCACCACTGCATCCCCTAAGTAGAAGTAAATAAATAGTGCAAAAAGCTGTTGCTAACTATATATGACCACGTAGGGGACAATAAATTAATTAACTACTTTTCTCTTCGGAAGGGACCCTCAATACCGATCAAGAACCAAAGGGCGGTGGCAGATTTAATATTTATAAAAAATATTTAACAGATGCAAGCAGTTACTCTTTTACTATTTACAATAAATATCGTAATATCAAATGCAGTAAAAGTTTGAGATTAATAGAAACAGAAATATTAATGACATTTCGTCTATGTGTAAATCCGTCTCTATCTGAAGAAAAACCAGAGATGAACTCGGGTCAGGATGACATCAAAACCCGCCACTAACACTCACTCACTGACACACGTATATTAATGAGGCACCAACCAGTCCTAAAATGTTGATTTAGGACTCATTGGCATCTCGTATACAATTGAGGAATGAATTTTTGTCACATCCTGGATTATTGACTCCTTAATAAATAAATAAACTTTACTCTCAAGTTACTCTCCGGAGACAAGCAAGGGACCATGCCATCAATTGCGATCAAGTGCCCATGGGCAGTGGCGGATTTAATGTTTACAAAAGAAATTATATACAAAAGAAAGGATTTTAATAGTTCTGTCTTAACATACACGACTACTTCATAAATGTATATGCAAGGGAGAGGGAGAATATTTAATTCTCTAAATAAAGGTTTACATGAATTTCGGGGGTGAGATTTACATATAATTCGAATTATTCTCTTTTGAATTCTAAAAGTTTGAATGCTCAGAGTGGATTGGCCCCAGAAGATAATGCCGTACTGAGAAACGTGTTCACTAACAATGTTGGCTAAAATTCGGAATGCATAGCATAATTTGCTTAGTTTGGAATTCAAATTATCAATATGGCAATTCCATTTGAGGTTGTCCTGAAAATGAAGCCCTAAAAATTTTATCATCTTGACTCATTTTATTTCGGTTCCGTTTAGTGAAAGGGGTGTAGGAGGAAGAGATTTCCTTACACTATTGCGAAATGACATGGATACTGTTTTATCAGTATTAACGATTTGAATGAAACCAAGAGGAGAGGTTAGATGGAGCACTTTGCGCATTGACATGTTTACGTAGTAGATTTGTGTCATCAACAAAGAGAACCATTTTGCAATCGGACGTGGTGGATGACATATCATTCACGTACAATAAAAAGATAGGGCCTAAAATTGAACCTTGAGGAACTCCGCAAGTAAGTGGCTTTGTTTCTGAAAGGTAATATTGACATACATTATTTTCAACATGGGAAATTTCACCTTGCTGATGCCTTTCTTTCAAGTAGGAAGTTAGCCACTGATGTGGCAATTCACAAATGCCGTTTGAGTGCAGTTTTGAGACAAGGATTGCGTGATCGATTACATCGAATGCTTTCGAAAAATCAAGAAAAATACCTTGTGGATTATCACCAAGGTCAAGAGAATTGGTTACATCATTTAGAAAAGAAAATATGGCGCTGTTAGTTGAAAAGGATTTCCTGAAACTGACCTGATCATTTGAGAGAATATTATTATGCGATAAGAAATCTAAAAGTCTCTTATAGAAGAGTTCCTTCAATTTTTACAACAGAATAATCACTTTATTTTGAAATATTGTAAAATTAACAACAAAAATTATAATTAGCACTTTGTGTATTTTAAAACATGCTAAACAATTGAAAATGTTTTTAACTTATGAATTCACTACAAATGGCTAAAAATTGAAGAGTAAAATTGTTGAAATTGGTTGAAGTAATCCTTTATGACGGACAGAAAAAGACATCTGTGTTTCAACTCAAAACACAGACTGAACATTGTTCACTTGACCTATCTCTTTATTTACTTCGTGTAGGAGAATAACTTACAAACTGAGTTTATAGACTAATTACCAAATGTATTATAACTGCCTGTTAATCAACAAATTCTCACCCAATAAATGTTCCAATAAAATACAACTCTGATGCAAAAAGCAAATTAGTAATGAATATTATATCTATTTCAGGTGAGCCAAGACGAGTGGGTTCGCATGTGGGAGGAATACAAGAAGAACCCTGAGGGTGTTGTTGAGTGGCAAAAACTCTACAAGGACTTCATCTTCGATCACGTTGACTCCTCTGGTAAAAACATTTACTTCTCAATATTAAAATAATTTTATTGTTTTCAATTTCATCCCAAAATTAAAAATTTTAATTTTATTTTTTATGGGGGTTTTTCTTAAAATTTGCACACCAATAAAATTAAATAAGATACAAATTACCTATTCAGGATTTAATTACCCCTTTGTCAAGATATACTTTTAAGTTTCTTATCAAAAGTTTTACCTCAACGATTTCCCAAGGAAATTTCTGACGATTTTGAGGAGTGTTTAAATTTTTAGCAGATGCATGAAAATGAGGAATTTGACTTTTCTAACAAAACTACTAAATAAATGTTTCATTGAATAGTTAAATAAACAATATTTTTGTCCTGATAGCAAATAATTATTTTGGAGTGAAATGACGTGTATGCTAATGCCATTTAGAATTATTAATTTGATTCTATATATTCATTTTGTATGACCAGGTGACGGCACCATTGACTTGGAGGAATTCACAACTGTCTTCACTGGCTACGGCCTTTCTGCTGACGAGTGCTCCAAAGCCTTCGACAAATTCACTTCCGTAAGTAATTAACATGGAATATTTATTTCCCTTAATTACACATTAATTAGTTTTCCCTGAATTTCATTTTTAGATTAATTATTTTTATGGTCCTCTTAAGCAAGCATGTTGATTTACATAAAAATTTCATTTCTTCAAAACAAAATATTTTAACACACTTCACTTACAAAATATTGCTAAATTAATCAATATAAGATAACTTCAGAGTCAATTTGTATCAATAGAAAATTACCACACTGACAAACTAGACTTATTTAATTCAGAATATTAGGGGTTAAACTTGAATTCTCTTTAAATATTATTTTAAAATAGACATATATGTAAACCTAAAAAGTAGCATTCCTAAATATAACATGCATTTCCTGTATGAATTATATATTTTACTACCAGTGAAATTTCAAGTGTCAAATGGAAAAGACAAAACAGTACTGAGAAAATGTATGACATTTCTGCACAAGTTGATAGTTCTGCTTTTAATAACAAATTTAATTATTAAATTTTTATTTCAATTTCATTCATGAAGTTTTTTTCAATAGTGTTCATTTTCTGGTTGTTAGTCGCAGAACTTGTTCCAAATTCACAGAAGCTTCTCATATTTCCAGAACAAGACCGTTGAGGTGGACCGTCCCGTTTTTGCCAAGCTGTGGCAAGAATTCTTCACTTCTGAAGATCCCAACGCCCCCGGCAACTTCATCTTTGGCAAAACATCTTTCTAATAACCACTCTGCCCTCAACAAGCCAACAACATAGCATGGTTATCTCCACTATAGGATGACTTGGGCAGACGCCAGAATCTTTGTCAGAGAAATGCAAAAGCAGCCACGACCCAGCAAAACAATGTTGTCCACTCAGTTCTTTATTTTTATATATTATAAAACATGAAGATAAAATAAAACTTTTTCATCATGATCTTGATATATCACCATCAAATGACATTATATCAGAGGTTTGGGTGATACATCATTTAAGGAACAATAGGTAAATATTTTTTTTTGCTTTCAAGGGGCAAGGGTTAACAGAATAAATCGTATGGTGGAGGAACACCTACAAGGGAAATCTAAGAGACTAAAGAGATATTTAGTTCTCTGTGAAGATGGTTGTGGTGTGCTACACTCTTTCGTGTCCCTATGAACCTACCACTCGATCTTGTGTTCATACCACCTCATTTGTTCTTACAATTCCTTGTCCCCGTTGTCATCATGCGTTCACCTGCAAATGGATGGTTTTGGACCTTGACTTTCCTTCTTTAGTGGACTTCCAAACATTTAGATTGATTTTCACTTGCACTGCCAAAGTTCTGTTAAAAATATGGCTCTATTACAGTATTTATAAATTATTTGTTGAGAGATGCTACAAGTGTTATTACAAATATACATGTGTAATGAAAAAATAATAATAATATTTTCCCTCATATCTCCCCTAAGTGTTTTTCAGTAAGAATTTGTGACTGAAATAATATAAATACAATGAATACCTATTGTATACATTCAAGCTAGTTCACTGAATTGAAAAGAAGGAAACTTAAATACCAATGAAATCAAGTTCTGCCTTTAGCCACAAGACTGTGGCATCTCTTGGCAGAATACTGTGTATATTGCAATACAGATAACACAAACATATTCTGCATAATATATAAATGATATGATATTTGTAACTGTGAACTGAATTTAAATCCTTGTATGAAAATAAATAAACCAAAGAAGGAAATTTTTTTAAATTGATTTCTGACACACCTGATTTTTATATAATTTGGAATAAATACAAAGCATTAATTTTTACATTAACTGGGAATAATAATATATATAAAGAGATTGAAACATTAACAATTAAAAACATAAACAATTAGTTTCATTCTTTTATACTTATTAGAATTGAAATAATTTTGGAGATATGACTTCATGGTGAATTTTATTCTTTTTCTTGACTTCTTGAAAATCATTTTGATCTGAGAGTATGAAATTTATTTTAAACATACTCATTTACAAAATTTGATTTGAAAACACTTCATGTGGAAATGAAGATGAATGTGAAGATTCTGATCTACTCTTTGATCTGATCTTCTCAATTTCTGACAATTTTCCCATTTTAAATGATATCATGTCATACCAAGATAATGTTAGCAGTAAGACAATAAATTTTGACAATAAATTTATTATTAAATTTATTATTATAAGAACAATTGTCTATTTTAGGTTCTAAATAGTGTCTTGCTAAGAAATAAGAACATAATTCAATGCTCTAGGAAATTTTTCTTTCATGGGGTTGATGCAGATACAGACATGGGTGACAAAAAATTTAATTCAGCAAAGAAAGTGCTAGAATAACAGACATCTGTCGACAGAAGCAATATTTTGAGAAAATGTTGGACTTAACTATCTTTATAATTGTATATGCTTCATAATAGATGCAAGCAAGAATTATGTATTATTTGGTGGGAGTTCAGGACACATATGCAATAAACATGAATATTACTATTGGACATTGGATATAGATATACAGCAGTGGAGGCTCGCCAGAAGCAAGGACAGAAGGGCCCACAGCACATCTCTTCAGTTATATGTTGGAACATTAAAAGAAATATTATGTTCTTGTGTAATGAAATGTTAATTTACTCTCTACACAAACAGTACATAATGCTGTGTGTATGTATTAATTAAAAAAGCAGGCTCTTTACTCTTCAATGGAACAGCCTAATACATGACCATGTCACAGGCCACTACAGATGTACAGTATTGAGGAAGCCGGCTGAAGAGGAAAATTAGTTATATAAGAAACTAGTGATCATTCCCATTTCCACTTATCTCTGTCTCATCTTCCTTGAGTAGGTTTTGGCAAACTGATTTAAGATTTTGATATTTAACGTCATTACTTCTATGTATTTCACAGCTACCTCAATCTCACCCTTCAACCTTCTGAAGTTCTCATTTTACAAAAGAATGCCTCACTTTACACAGGAATCCATCAATTTTCTTCCCATTTTCTCTGAAATTATCAACTTTTTCTCCTCTCTATCTATATTCCTTTATATTCTTACTGACTATATAATTGATTGGATAATATTCACCTGTCACCAGCTAACAGAGCTTCAACAACTCTTCATAAATGTCACATCAAACTCACAAATTATTTCTCTCTGTCTAATAACCCAAGCTGTATGTATCTTTTTTTCTCTTTTCTTGGACCAACATACTGCTTTAATAAAAAATTATTCTTTATTTCTTCAACACTGCATTTTTACAATAAACAATCCATAAGATCACATTTTGACACATGTGACATTTCCCGCTTCACATGAGTTCTTTCATAAGTAATGTATTGATTGCAATAAATTTTGTATCTGTGCAGGAAACACATACATTCCAACATTATGCCAGATTACAAATTTTTCACTTGCTTTCCAAGACCAAGTTTAAGGGTCTATGAACTAAATACTTCTTAGTTTGAATAATATTAAAATACACAATCATTTAAGCATAATAGGACTCCAAGGACTCCAAACTATTCAGAAAAAGAGTCAATTCAAAAGTGAGAAAATTCCGATTGGATATGTCACTCAGAAATTAAGAAGAAAAGCCATAACAGTGTGTAACTAGCACCCTATACACCCAGACAGTGCCTAATCATGGGGCCCCCAACCTTTGGAAGTAATGAGGGGTTTTCTTTGTAATTTTTAACCTTTTGTGAAGGAACAATTATTATTCAAACAAAAGAATTTTGATATTTACATAAATATTATTTTATGTAATATTGTCATTAATTGACGAACTATTTGGATATGTTCAATTATTATTAATTGATCATTTTATGCTATCGGCCAGTTTTCCAGACAAGTCTACAATTGTCATGAGATTTAAATTCTTCCAGGTATAGTTGCGACTGAAGAACGGCTGTTTCTGAAATTGAAGCTCGTCAACAGTTATTCAAGTAAATTCCTTGAATCAAGACTAATTGAGTGGTTTAAGTGTTATATCCATCAAATATGAAGTTACAAACGATTTAAGAAGCAGATTAGATCAGTTCATTGAAACATTTGCCGAAACAAATGTATGTCGTATGAAATTATAAATGTATCGTTGGTATTGGTAGATTTTTTGTGAAATTACTGCATTAAAAATATAAGGCATGTAAATATTTTTACTAAATTGTTACTAAGATAAGTTGTATTTTTTACTTTAAAACATGTAATTTTTTTTTTTCTAAATTTAACCATAACTAAAACACTAAAGCTGCAGCTACTAAGGGACCCCGAGCCACATTTGCCCAGGGGCCCCAACTTGGGTAGTTATGCCACTGAGCTGTAAGGCAGTGAATTAAAACAATTTGCTCTGATAACATCCTATTGTAATGACACAAAATAATTCATTGTTTTGAAGGAAAAATAATAATCGATAATAGTAAGGAATTCTACTTAGGGTACGTCATAAAATAAATTAAAGTATTTTTCTAAAAATACTATTTCATTACGAAATACATTGTACAAAAAAATATTGTTATTAAACAAATAGAAATATTTAGAAACATGTTTGGAATAATTTATTTTTGTAATGGGAAGGTTATTACATTATTATTAAATGTAAATATTGTCATTATGTAGAACATCACTCTAGGCTGAGAGAGACTGAGAAAACATAAATCTGACTAATAGATACAAAATTTCTGGACATCATGAACATAACTGAAAATATTAAAATAATTTCTCAATAACTACTCTTATAAGAGGTTACATAAAGCTCAAAGTTATAGGCTGGTCAATCCCAGATACTGAGATACTGGACAATATGGACAAAAAGGAATTAGGAAGTAAAAATTCATCATAGAATAAGTTAGGAAGGCCAACTTCCAGAAAAGTGTCTCCTAATAAAAACAAGCAATACATAATATACTCAAACCTCTAATAAAGCTTCTATTTGGGGGAAAAAATTGAAATAAGAAGAAAGGAACATCTTAGGTACATTGAAATTAAACAGACAAAGAAATCAGCAATAACAATCCCATCCTGGCCCTGGTTTTGCTCCGGTTTTCCTTCGCTTAGAGGCAGATTTCTTATACAGGTTCTCTAGGCTTTGTCTAGGGGCGTGTTTATTGTAACAATAAATCGTGAATTTAGTGGGGTTTTTTTTTCAACTCTCATGATTTTTAAACACTATACTCAGAATTATCTATAGTTCTATAATAACTTGTACATGTAATTTTTTGCGTAAAATTACAAACATATAGACATTCTATTAGTATTATTACTCACAGCTAACTTTTCATCTTATCTAGGAATGTTTGCTGAAATTTTTGAATTCGCCTCTGCCTTAGGTCCCTTGATCGGAATTGATGGGATGGTCCCTTGCTTGCTTCCGGATAGTAAATTAGTTTATTGTCCTCCACGTGGTCATAAGCAGTTTGTACTGTTTTTTGACGATAAATGTTTTTTTTTTTTGACAATAACTTTTGAGATGATAAACATAAAATCAGATACAGTTCATTAATGAAAATTAACGGTGATGATATTGACAAAACATGTAAGCAAGGATTTATAGTTGTTGGTTTCAGAGTAAACGTTCAAGAGATTCTACAAGAATGATCAGTTAGATTTATAAGTGTTGCTGGAAAAAATAATACTTCAAAATTCATCCATCCACATTGTCATCAAATGATTGCACGATGATCAGTCAATGGGACTAAGGATGGGAGTAAATAAGGAAAGCATTTTTGTCATTCAAGACAAGATAAATTAGACTTCACATCGCAACAAGAAAATTAAGAATTAAATGACCGTTAATAAATTTTCTTTTGAAAAAGACTACTTTCTTACAATAGAATGCAAAGAGGAATACTTTAATTTATTGTTTCAATAATCAATGTATTTTATAATGCACAAGAGCTTAAGATGGTTTGAAAGCAGAAATCTCTAAGCATACTACTGCATAACTGGATAGCATGTATTAATGGATACTGTTTTAAAGCCTTCTCAGATCCAGTAAAAGGATACAAAACAATTTCACATTTCTTTTCACTTATAGATAATACTGGTGCATTTATCAGGACTAGATTCACAGCAGTCTCCAAACACAAAAAATTAAAAATATAATCATATAAATACAATTCAAAATAACTTGTCAGTGTCCAACTTTTATATGAATAATAAGGTACTATTTGAATTATAAAAGGAGAAATACATATTATTTGGACTAGTACTCTGAATATAAATAAATTATGATGTAATTAAAATGCATGAAACCTTCTTTTACATTAATTAATACTTTCCTTAGAACCAACGATATAGTAATAAGATTTTTATAGACTTTTTTAAAAATAATATGAGGTTATTTGTTTTTTAAATAAAGAAGTGTACTAAAACATATTTTTTTCGTATATTCCAAAAATTACATTCCAAATATCTTCAGAGCTTTCCACAAATCACGAAAATGTTTAAAAAATCGTCATATTTTTAATGACATTAGACCTACATATGAGAATGTTAGTAACGTGGGCAAACGTGTTCTCTGGGGGGACCGAATGAGAAATAGATGAACATAAAGACAAGTAAACATACCTAACATTTTCAGTGAAACTTCTCTATTGGATTGGCTCCTGCGTTTGTCATTACAGTGTCTTTGCAACATCCAACGATAGTTGCCCATCATACGAACTGTCCACTTTCCCTGTAATCTCTTTTCATATTCCGATGGATCCTTTCGCTACGTAATTCTGCAAAATTACCAAGATTTCTGTACCTACCACATTTGTGAACGCAATGCATACTACCAATTCACACTCCTTCATTATTTTCATTAATATAATGTTCACCAGTTCGTACTTACAGGTCTGTAAAAATGCCAGCATTATTATTTTTCGGATGTGAATGATGGAAACAATACGAAGAAAGCAATCCCTGTTTAAAACTGTCACAAATTGCTTCATTAACCCAAGTTTGAAATGTAAAGGTGGTCAGTTTTTCTTGTTTTTTTTCGCAAGATCTAGCTGTGTCAGTGAAACAATGCTTTTTTGTCAAACATGAATTCATTTGCAACTGACATATTAACCCAAAATAACGTCCTTGCGTTCAAATAGCACCATTCATTCGAATAGCAGTAGAATTTGGAGTAGTCGTTGGCTAAGCAATATTCCAACTGTCTTGAAACATCCGTACACAGACTGTTCACGAATGTCGTACAGCACACTTTCCACCACAAAACGTAAGGTAAGCAGAAATTGTATATATCTTTGCTAAATCACAGCCATTGGTATAAGAATAGATAGATGTTAGTGTCGTGTAATAAAACTCCTTTTAAACTGCATTCACTGGCATCTATCAACAGTCACTAGAGTCCAGCATTGTAATTAATGTTGAAGAGTTTCATTACTGCCGGAATGTCTCGAGAAAATACTGTCCTCTGCGAAAAACAGAACACATTCAGGCGGTGTTTGTACCAAACGAATCTTGCATTAGAACACAGCAAGTTATTTCGCGAAAAGTCCATTCCGACAAACCTTTTCATTCGAAAATTGGATAGTAGTATCTGGAATATTCACAAGGGTATAGATAGGATTTTGAGAAGGGGGAGGGGGGAAGGTCTTGACCTTATAGGGGATGTTGTAGATACATCCTCTCATCTGTGCACTAAGTGCGCGGAAACTTGACACAAACATCTAACAAAGTTTCTTGAGTTCATGAAGCTCGCTAGACTTTTTTCAGTCTACGTGGAATGCAGACAATGATTTGACAAAATGCTACTGTAGTAACATACCTTATATTTTCAAGCTTTTATTTGACTTGTATCTTTGTATGTATGTTGTCCTTCCAACTCAAATTTTGTACGTTTTTCAGCCCCTTCCAAGTTTCCGATCGAGCTGAAATATATGTGGTTTGTATGATGATGGAAGAGGCAGTAGCGTACCTAGGCGCGGGCGGAAGGGGCGGTCCGTCCCGAACCGTTCCATCTGTGGGAGGCCTCCAAATGGATCTTTTTTTTGGGGGGGGGCTTTAGGGCTCGCCAACGTCGTCATTAGAGCCCTTGCAGGTGGGGAAGAATGCAGTTTCGCACCGTAGGGAAGAGCCGTAGTGACTATTCCCCGACCCCCCAGGGGGCTTACATCTAGTAAGTACGTGTTTGGCGAACACGGGGCCCCGAGCTGAGTGTGGCATTGCTTCCACTTGCTTGTGCCATGCTCCTTCCTTTCTCTTTTCTGACCTTCCTTGGTCACCTCTTGTTCTTTTCGATCCCGACGCTACTAGGTTGCGAGGGCTAGGGTATCGTTCATTNCCGAATGACTCGACCATACCCACTAAAATACCCTCCTGAATTCAACAAATATCAAAACACAAAGATGATAGGAAAGGAAAGAATAAAGTTGTCCAATACATTATATCAAATAATAAGCAAATTCTGAAAACTATTTTTTTAAACAAAGGAAAATGAAGAGTGAAAGGAAAAAGGAAACAAAGATTGCAAATTTAAACCCTCCCGAGAACTTTTGGAATCTCCCCGATCTACTCATAAAATTCAATAGTTTATTAACATCATCCGTTTAATTTCCGAGAATTGTTGGTAAATCTGTAGCCAGACAAATTTGTCTCCGTATTTTCTGCAATCAGTTAGTAGGGGACGCACTGTCAAAGAAGAACTACACTCCTCACAAACGGGTTCATCATCAAGTAGCAAGAGATACCGATGAGTGAGAGGACAACTGCTCCATGACTTAACAGAGGACTTGAGAAGTCGGAGCATATTCCCTTCTACAGCCAACCACTCATTGTTCCATTCACTCAGAATCCTTGTCTTCATGGAGTTNATTCCTGCGGCATGCCGTCTTTGCGGAAACGTCTGCTTCCTCATTTCCTCTTATTCCCACGTGTCCGGGAATCCAGCAAAACTTTATGTTCTTTCCGTCACTTCGGAGGGAGAAGAGTAGATCCTGGATGTTCTGGATCAGGTTATCAGCTGGACACATAGTCTGGATTGCTTGAAGGGCTCTTAGAGAATCAGAGCAAATCAAGAAATTTGCAAAGCTTGTACCCTGCTCCTTTGTCATTTTTTTATTACACCGAAAGGGGTTAGTCACCAAAGTTTCAAAACAGTTATGTTCTTGGCTTTTAAAATCTCTAAGACAAAGGTACTATAGTCTAAAGCTGTTTGAGCTGATTTAGCACCTCTTAGCCATGATTTAATGACGGGTGATTGAATCATTTTGCCCGTCCCTAGCCACGAGGAGCGGGTGTACTTCTACTATCTAGCGTGCTTCATCATCATCAAAAAAGGAAAGTTGACATCAGCTCATATTTACGCAAGACTGACGTTAGTAATTGAAATAGAGAAAAATATCAGAATGATAAGTTAATGTAAGTTACTATAAGTGGATTGGTAAAAAGCGATTTGAATACAAGAAAACTTAAAGAGATAAGAATGAAGTGCAAAGAAAAGAGCGAAAAAGATGAACTAAAATAAATTAAATTAGAGTAAAAGAATAGGAGAAAAGAATAAAGAAAGAATATTATAAAATAAAGTGCAATAATAGAGAAAATAAGGTAAGGTAAGATAAAATAAAATGTGATGGACAGAGCTCTAAAAGATCTAATAGAAGCAAAGAGGGTATGGTAGTTCACAGTTAAAAACAACTCGACCATACAGGACTTTAAAGTGTTGATATAGTGAAGGTAGCTCGAACCTCACACGTCTTCTCTCCTCTATTACATTTAAAATTTCGAGAAGAGAAGATGTCTCGATCGGGATACCCTCCCGAGACAAAGCCACCTCCATGACCACAGGTGGATACGGCCATCTCACCGAAACTCCTCCATCTAATGTTCTGTATATCAAAAGCTGAATAATGTAACTTAGAATTTTTGGATCTTCTGCTTTTGCCAAAGAAACATTATCAAACAAAGGATAAGAGAATTCGAAATTCAAAGAAGGAGAGTATTCAGATGAGTCAATAAATACCGAGTTGGTTGTAGGCTGAGAGGATACAAGATCCAGGGAAGGTTGCATTGTATGTTGAGAGAAAGAGCGGGGTGGAGCAACCAATAATGGAATTTAATTAATGGGTACGTCAGACAGTTGCATAATTTTTGAAGAGTAAAAGCAAAAAAAGTACCAATTGGTTTCAGAAAGCGATCACATAATGAAGGGTTATATTCATAGAAGTCTGATTCTAAACATGAAGAATCCGAAAAGCCTATTATATTTAATGATGTGTCAAAAGAAAATGCCTTCTGTTGTCGCAAGTATTCGTGACCTGTAGTTTTCTTTGAAGATTTGAAAAACCACATATTGATGGGTTTCCTGTGAAGAAAGGCAAAAAGGGCGAAATAAAAAGTGGATAGGCAGATGAAACTGGCGAAACATATCCTTATCATAAGGAGCACAAGGTAAATTAATTTTTGAAGATCTTTGATGGAAAGATTTCTTCACATCCCTGAAGCAATTTACCGCTTTTAGTCTTGGGATCAACAGGTATTCCAATTCTGGACGAAGAAAAAATATACCTGCGATCAGAGGGAGGATATTGTAGCTATTCACACACCCCAGGGGACTTACATCTAGTAAGTATGTGTTTGGCAAACACGGGGCCCCGAGCTGAGTCTGGCATTACTTCCACTTACTTGTGCGAGGCTCCTTCCTTTCTCTTTCCTGACCTTCCTTGGTCACCTTTTCTTCTTTTCGATCCTGACGCTATTAGGGCTAGGGTATCTTTTATTTTCCTCTTTCTTCTTCTTTTTTTTAATGTTTTAAGTAATGACTTGAGATATGCTTGGATTTGAGTTTTGAGTTGTAATTCAGGAGGGTTTTTAGTGGATATGGCTGAGTTATTCGGCGAGTCCCACACGCGGGGAGAGTCATGTTGGCTCTCCCTAGTGCGTAACTGCATTTTCCCTACCTGTACAAGTTTTAAGGGCTCTAATGACCTCGATGTTGACGAGCCCTAAAACCCAACAAAAAAATGTAGCCATTCACAATTATCTTCCTTCCATTACCCTCCTCCACGACCCTGTACTCCATGCTGCAAGATATGAAACTTCTAAATTAAGCTATTCCTAAAATAGCGTGATGTTAATTCTTAGTTACTCATTTTCTTCAAAAGTAATTCTTCTTTCGACTAATCTGTAGCAATATTCATTAAGAATTTTTAGACCAAAATTGGTCGAGCAAAACCTAGGAAGAGAGTTTATATCCAAATTTATTACAGACTTTACATCATTTCTAATGTCTATGTATCCTGGACAGTCCAGAATGGCATGCAATGACGTTTCCTCCTCCGTTCCGCACAGAGGGCATTCGGCATCTTTGACCAGGTAGAATCTTTTCAGATTCGCTTTAAAAGGGCCGTGTCCTGTTATACACCAAATTGTGTACCTATGTAGTTTCAAGAGATTCATATGCGTCACTTTTGACAAGAAATATTTCACAGTTCGTTTCCGAAAGATCCCATGAATTTTGCCATATTGTTTGGTAAATTTGGTATATTATTGACCTAAACTTCTTACCAAGAGTGCCCGGTTCAACCAAAGTGCCCTCCAGATTGATTTGCCTTTTTTGTATTTACTGCCATAATAAAATTTTGGCCAAATTTTCAGGACAATTTATTTTTTCAAGTTGTATTATAATAAAGGGAAGCCAAGCGTTATCAAATGCCGCGACAAAGTCTATAAACAAAGTACAGACGTATTTGGAAGATTGACCAGAAAACTCAATATCTTTAATAAGGCATTTGATTGCGTCTTCGGTTGATAAATTTTTCCTGAATCCAAACTGGCGACAGTTAATCGGGTTACCTTTATTTAAAAATGCAGTTAATTTGGAATTTAGAATTTTATCAAGAGTCTTTCCCATGACTGGAAGCAGAATTATGGGTCTATATGACTTTGCTTCCTCTCTTGGTTTGTCTTTGGATTTTAATAGTAGGATCACTTGAGATTCTTTCCAAATTTCAGGGAAATAACCTCTCTCTAAATAATTTTGAAAACGTCGGTAATATAATCTCTTAAATAATCTTTTGTCTGGAGACAGATAATATTAGTAACACAAACAATACCTGGAGCTTTCTTTAACTTGTTTTTCATGTCTACCGGTGCTTCCCCAAAGTCCTCTCTATTTATTTCTACATTTTCATGATGACCGAAAATTGCGTTATTTGTCTTATGTCTTAGTAGAGATTGCTTTGAGGTGTCTGTATTTAAATTATCTAAAGGTAAAAGTACCTCTAAATTGTATCAGTGGTATCAGTGAGGGAGGAGGTGAAAACATCCTCTCTTCTAATTGACGAAATAAGTTCAGTTTCCCTGATTTTCTCTGAAGCCAGTTTGAAGGGAATTCCTCATGGATTCCTCTTACTTACATCCTGGATGTAAGATTCCCACAAAGACTTTCTGTTTTTTCTGACCAGCTGGGTGAGCTTGTTCCTGACGTTTTTATGTCTCGAACAGACACTCAGCCTCAGAGTTTTGCTGGTCAGTTGTAACCAGTTTTCTTAGTTTCTGAATCTTCTTACGAAGTCTCGCGGCCTCTCTAGATAGAATTCTTGCCTCCTCTGTGAAGAACGAGTTTTTGTATTTAATTACCTTTCTAACGGATGTTCCTTGATCATTTTCCGTAAATGCCAAAATGTTCTTATTAGTGAAGTTAATTTTGTTATCAATGTCTAGATCTTTGAAAAAAATTGTTCTTCTTCATAACACCATCAAACCAAAAACCGAAATTCTTCCAATTTATTTGATGATAGTTTTTGGACTTGAAAATTTATATTGTATTAGGATTGTTAGTTTTAATTTTGAATTCAATGGTGTTATGATCACTTTTTGTCAAGTGAGGAATAATCTTCCAGTCATTAACAAAACCTATTACTTCTTTATCACCAAATACAAGATCAATATTTGAACATCCTCTCGAGATCCAAAAAGTGGGATATTCAGATACATCGTTCTCCACAAAGAGATGGCCAGATGTCATCCAGTTCTCAACCAGAACTCCTCTATCGTCTGTAAGTCTGTCGTGCCACAGGTAGGATCTTGCGTTAAAATCCCCTCCTATGACAACAGGGCTCAAACGATGTTCCTTAACAAATTTAGAACAAAATTGCAGAATGGGATTAAGTTCTTTGCTAGGGGGAGCATAAACGTTCTGTATGAAAAGGTTTGTATTATTGAAAGGAAGGGAGATAGCTGTAACAAAGTCATTCGTATGTTGGGTCAGGTTAATAGAGGGGATAGTTTTCTTTACAAGAAAAAGTGAATTTTGACAAGAGTTTGCGTTAATAATTCTAACATGGGAACGAAGTATTGGATGAAGGTTGGTGGTCGGACAATGCACAATCCGACCCGGAGGAATGAAGCTCAGAGACGTTCTTCTTACGTCTCCGCGACTTGTTGGACGGTGATGTTATTTTTAAAAAATCGGCAGGGTTCAGGGATCTAACCCTGGTACCCTGCTTTTTCTTTTTATGTTGGTTGGTACTTGCTGCAATTACTTTGATACTGATGGGCTTTTTCTGTGTTGAAGTAGAAGGACTGGGTGCTGCTGGCGTTTTTGGATTCGCAGGAACAAATTGAAGATCTTTCTTCCCACGTTTGCACTGACATGTGCACGACGTTGTCATAGACATGTCAGTGGCAACTGTCTGGATAGAAATACTCTTCTTTATTACAGGAGTCTTCACTGTTGTGGAGTAACTGTTAGAAAATACAGAGTGTTGGACTCCGTACTTCTTCGTGCTTCACCGTAAGATGTCTTTTTCTGTGTCTTTATCTCCTGTATTTTTTTCTCCTCAAGAAAGGCGACGCACTCCCTGCTCCACACGGGGTGGCAACCTGTGCAGTTAACGCACATAGGAGGTTCCGAGCATGGAACGCCAGGTTCGTGTTCCGCTTTTCCACACTTTCCACATGTTGCACGACCCTTACACGTTGGAGTTGTGTGTCCAAACCTCTTACACTGGAAACAGCGCAGAGGGTTTGGGATAAAGGGTCGCATATGTAGGTTTATCCATCCCGCTTTTAGTTCCTTAGGCAGTTTAGGACAGTCAAATGTCACAATGATGGAGGCAGCCTTCTCAAGAACACCATCAACCTTCCTCATGATATTACTGACCTCCACCAGATGGTCAGTTTGCCATTCTTTTACCTGTTCTTCTGTTTTCTTTTCTATAATATCCTTGCAAGTGATCACTCCTTTGCTGCGATTGAACGCAGCATGGAGATGAGGGGTATTCTCCCAGCAGTGTGCATCGCAATAGCTTTAAGGCTTGCTTGATTTTGTTTCAAGCAGCATTGTACCATTTCTCAGTCTTTTCCTTGACTTTAGCTCACCAACAAACCTTTATAAATATAGAAGGGAGACTCTTTCTCTGACGTTCCATTAGTCCTTGACATTATAATAAAAGTTTTTCGGATTCGAAATGCTCTGTAACTCATTATTATTTTCTAAAGCAGGAGGGCTCTCAACCCTCTTCCGCTTCGCAGACGTTTCGGTGTAACACCCCTTGCGGTCCACCCGATCCGCAAGCTGAATTATCCAAAGTTCCCTTGGCCAGTCCATATCTCTTTACTTCCCTTTTGTGGCAGAAACTATTTCCTATTTTTTGTCTAAAGTTAACGTCTTGAATGTACTTGTACGTTTGTCATCACACTTCTACCTTGTTTCATCATACCTGCCACGCCCTCACCGTTTCATGTTAGATTTGATCATTTATTGTCCATTTATACAAATTTCTAAGATATTATCACAAGTAGCTAATATTCTTATTTTAGGGGTCGGTGGGCGCATTCCATGAATCCACATCTGCCTTAGGGTGCTTCATCGGAATTGATGGGATGGTCCCTTGCTTGCTTCCGGAGAATAAATTAGATTATTGTCCTCCCGTGTGAAACTGCTTTTTTAACAATAATTTTATTATTGTTATTTTCTAAAATTTTGTATTATAATATTACAGTCCCAGTAATCACATAATTCATTATTCATTTATTTCATATAATAAAACATGGGCGGTCAGGCTTATTTCTCTGAGGCCTGCACGTGTGCACAGCAAAACACTTAGGCAGCGGAAAGGCGACTCGCTGGCAGCCTCCACCCTTCGAAGCGTCTCTTTGAGGCGTGGGATCTGGGTTGTCAGCATCACGCCTTATTGGCGTGAGTTCTGACCAACCAATACAAATGGGCGACAACGTCGTCATTATAATAAAATATATATGTTTGGCCCTTCCTCCCCCCGTAAATTGATATCTCCTTAAACCTAAATTCGTATCCTGAGGAGTGTGCCATGAGGTACACTCTGGAGTACGCGTCTATATTATTGATTTGTATAAATATATTTCTAAGTATCACTTTGATACTTTCAATCCTTTCATTTGAAACTCTTTGTTATTGGCACGGTATATCCTGAAGTATCACTTTGATACTTTCAATCTGTTAAGTTGTAGTTCCTGGTTTGTCGGTCACAGCTGTTATTTAGTATTATTAAATAATGTTTAATTTGGTGATTCTATATTTGAATGATCCTGGCTCAGTTTCATATCCCAGTCGATCCGGTATTCTCACAATGGTGGAAGTTACATCTACATAGCCAAGCGAGTAAGTCCCATAAAGTTGAGATAGAAGTATTTTAATTCGATTGAGCCCTTTAGAGTAGGCACAATCGGCAGACGATGCTTTTGATAACCCCAGGAAGAACCAGTATTGCAACAAAAACAACTTCATTCACTCAAATTTTTGCACTTAATTTTCAATTATTTTATTTTTAACTTCTACATTTGAGTTGTGCGATCAACATCTGTTGAAGAGATGCAGTGTGACATCAGAAAATGTGGCATCAGAAGCCGCAAGGTCTAAGCTTCGTGTACTTGATAGAAATGACACACTGTCGAAAAATGCAAAGGAAAGAGTATGCGTTGATTACGAATATTCTGCTTGCGAAAAAAAGATTCAACGGAATTCAATCTTATGCGATAAGAGGAAGAGTACAGATTAATATTTATCGGCGAGTGGGGAACGGATACAGATTAGCGAGAGTGCTGAGGAAGACTACTGATATATGAGACTATTTTCTTGAATGCTTGTGTTGTGGCTTATGATTCACATACGTTTAGTTTTATATGTACTCAACCTTGGCACGGTTGTGTACATTAATCCTGTAGTCCCATCCTGGCCCGGGTTTTTCTTCGGGTAGAAGCGGATTTTTTATGCAGGTTCTCTAGGCTCTTGTCTAGGGGCCGCGTCTATTGAAATAGTAAATCTTGAATTTAGTGTTATTTTAATACTTACGATTTATAAACAATATTTTCCGAATCAATTTTTTCGATAATAATACGTACTTGTGAAATGAGTTTTTGTGTTTTATTAGATACAATATTTGTTGGTATTATGTTATCCACATGGTCATACGCAGTTTGTACTGCTTTTTTTGACAATAAATTTATTTATTTAAACAATAGCCTATTGGGCCGATTTATTCAAATATTTTTGGATGTGACTAAATTTTCTAAAACATGCAGCTTTTGCTACCCATCCGACAGTTTTTACAAAATGTGAAGAATGTAAATACATTTTCGAAAATCAAACTATCCCTGAACGCGCCGCGAAGGTGCCCAAGGGATTCGCGGAGAGTAGAGCTTCACAATCACTTGACCTCGGCGCTAGAAGGAGCAGATGTGGCCAGCATCTCGCTCCGACCGGTTTGACCTCAGGGTAAATCCTGGTACTCATTTTACATCAGACTGAGTGGGCCTGGCAGGCAGTCTGGACGTTGAGGTGTAATAAAAAAATCCTCGAACACCGGTCATCCATCCAGCAACTCAGCACTCGACCCACTGAGCCACGCTGACTCCTCAGTTTTCAGAATTAAAAATTAAACATACTGTCGTGTTTTTTCGAACTTTTTCTTTCTATGTAGGTGATGAACATACTTTATCAAAAGTGTGACATAAAGCAAAGATATATAAACGAGCCCACGTTTGGTATTTTAATTTACCACTCATAGGTCGTCAAATAATGATTATTTGCTCCTGACAAGCTGTGAAATACAATATTTGACTAGACATCTTCCGGGAGTCTTGTTTCAGGAGAAGTATTTCGTTAGATCACAAAAAGAAATTTAAATTGGTAATGTGAGTTAATTAATGTGGCTAAAAATACAAGACTTTTATATTCTCTTGCATAATAACATTGATAGTTTAATTCGTTTAAGTACGTAAATATTTTTAAAGATCGTAAAAGAATTTTTCATCCTGCAGAGCGCCCCCTCTTGGTGTCCGTTTCGAGGTAGAGACAGCGAGTGCACAAATCAAGAAACTTGCAAGATTCAATCGTGATGAATCGGATTGAAATACACGCACTCGACAGTTCAAAAAAATTGACACGAATCATTCTAGAAATACTCCAACTACGATAATTGTGATGTATAAAAAGCCCTGAATATTATTTTTTTTCGTTTTTATTTTTGAGCGGATCCTCCATAAATTAGAATAAAACTTTGTCGTTTTCAATTTTTTTTTACAAACGCATTTTTTTGTGAGTGGAAGTAAATGATATCCGAAGAAAAAGATATTCCCTTCGCATTCGAACTCATATTTATCTCAAGTTCGATTACATCCATTATTTTATTTGCGAGTTAAAGTGGGAACACAATTCTTCACACTAACACAAATACCATTCCTCATCTAAATTGTGTAGACCTGGAAAATTCTCAATGCATTTTTTTTATTTAGATGAATACAAAATGTCTAGGAGCACGACAGATGAATTTCGTTCCCCCTAACAGGAAGCATTTTGCTCACTCTAGACCCCCCTCCTCCGCCCTCAAGACTTTGCACTAAGACAGGTAGAGGGCTGAAATGTGAAGCGTGAAACTCGGTACGCGTAACTGAATCCATTATTTTACATTTCCACAAACTTCCTCAAAGAAACGAATTCAGTTTACAATCGTGTGTCTCTCACTCATCCACATTTCCCTCATCAAGCTGACTCATTTCCTCAATGAAATAATTCATGTTAATAATTAGCAACACATTAACCAGAGACATTATTTTGAATTGTTAAAAACTTTACACATTTTACCCCTTCGATCGTGTGAATGGACAAATCAAAATATCGTTGATAATATTTTAAATTTTGTTCTTTTAACTTATTATTATTATTATTATTATGTTGAATTTTTCTCAGCTGATTGAAAAAATGGCGCATGCCGAGTGGCCAAGTTCCTTTCCAATGTTCTAAGGAAGGTAAAAACTTCCTAACTATGTGGGACGTTGCAATAATGATGGTTTTCTTAAGAGGTATAAATGTACTTGGTTAAATTTAATGTTTTTAAACTTAAGTGAAAAGTTTTTGGATTTACTCCAGTAGCAAAAAGTACCATTAAGACTATATGGACTTGTTTCATTTTCCAAATCCTTTGACATTCTAAGAGGGAGGGGTTCATTTTGAAATATTTTCAACTATTGTCTTCTGTAAGTCATTCGTGTTTTGCACCGCAATATCTACGAGGAATGTGATCTGATTACTTTGGTCCATGGACTTTATATCTAGACGCTGATGAAGATTATTATTGTTGTTGTTGTTGTTGTTGTCATTTGCAGGCTGAACAACGGATCCCTTTGCTATGGTACACTGCGCTCGCCATTAAACTTGGTCACAATAGTTACAATTCAATGGAGCGAAGTTTCTTCATTATAAAATATGGAATAAGTGGACACAATCAAGTATTAAATATATGAAATTTTATTGTTTATTTCATTGAGGAAAAAAATTGTCCTGACTTCTGCGATAATTAATTTGCAATTCGCAGTTGGCGTCCCTTTGTCTGTGTGTGTTGGGTGGAGGGGATTAGAGTGATTCCATCAACCCTTCCCCTGCAAAATCCCCTCTTCCCCCTCCCCGACAACTTTTGTCGCAGCCAATCGGGCGCGCGCGAAGGCGACAGGTCTCTGTGTAAGCCATACGACTGCTTCTGCACTCGCAAGAGAAGCGCATGATGGGCACATTCGCGAAGGTGTTGTCGTTCTCAATGTTGGTGGCTGCTATCGGCGCATCTCCAACCCCCGAGACGAAGGCTCTCGCAACTGCGGTAAGACCATCGCAATCTTCCCTTACAAATTATTTTTTTCTTAAATGACGATATACAATTCTACTATTTACGTCCGTTCTATAATCAACATAAATAAATAAAATATCCCTTACGACCGTTTTGTTTTTGCAAAGTCACAATATATTGTGTAGTAGCAGTGTAGCACAAGATTAGTACAAGACTATGATTCGAATTTTGTTGTATTCGTCTTCATGAGACGAGAAAAATGTACAGTTACTAAGTTCAGTAAGATTAGTGATTAATTTTAAAAAAACATTGAACAAGGAAATAATATTTCTGATATCGGCCGTTGGAGGAAATCAGTTATAGCTAGGGTTGCCATCCGTCCTGGTTTCCTCGTATTCGTCTTGAAGGGCGTTCGGCGAGATTTTCTCTTTTTTATGTAAGACGTTCCACAAAGGTTAATCGACGCGATCGTTGAAAATTTGAGAACGCTTCCGTCTCCGACTTCATTATTTTTATTATTATAACGCTCAAATCTTTATTTCTTATTCAATTAACATCATATAATAATTTAAACATTTTTATTACCATGAAGGTTACCAGAGTTACGCAGTTTTGTCCGGAATTTAGGTCCATAACCCGGAGTTTTCGGTCTGCATGTTCTAGTTTTGACATGCTGATGTTGTCTAGCATCCAGCTTGACTCCGGGCGATTGCAAAGTACCCCCAAGAGTGAATTGAGAAAGGACAACTACCTGAGTGGAAGGTTTCTCTGTCTTTGGCATGTTCTATACCAACACTACCAACGACCAATATTAATAAATAATATTTTTACTAAATATCAATGTTGACTTGAGGTTAGAATGTTTGTTGAAAATCACAAGATTCAGTCGAATTGAGTTGTTCAGGTTGTGAGAACGAAAGCGGAGAAAAAAGGTCTGTACACTAATATTCGTTTCGTCTTCTGACCTGCATCTAAACAATATAAGGAGTACTTCACTATTCTAGTAACTGAGAGGCATCTATCTTGAATCAATAAATTCCCTCTAGTCTGCGTTGGCAAAACGTTTTAGTTAAAAGAACCAACAATGAAGTAGAAACTCAAACATTTTAATGTATATTCAACATCCTATTTGAACACGTTTTTGGTTATATTTATTTGTATAAATTTGTGATCCTGTTCTCTAATTGTTCGAGATAATCCATTTCAAAATAATAATTTTTTAAATTTTTTATTATAATAATAAATGTTATTGTCAAAAAAACAGTACAAACTGCTTATGACCACGTGGAGGACAATAAACTAATTTACTCTCCGGAAGCAAGCAAGGGACCATCCCATCAATTCCGATCAAGGGACCTAAGGCAGAGGCGGATTCAAAAATTTCAGCAAACATTCCTGGATAAGATGAAAAGTTAGCTGCGAGTAATAAAACTAATAGAATGTCAATATGTTTGTAATTTAACGCAAAAAATTTACATGTACAAATTATTATCGAACTATAGATTATTCTGAGTATAGTGTTTAAAAATCATAAGAATTGAAATAACACTAAATTCACGAATTATTATTACAATAAACATGCCCTAGACAAAGCCTAGAGAACCTGTATAAGAAATCTGCCTCTATGCGAAGGAAAATCGGAGCAAAACCCGGGCTAGTATGGGGGTATGATTTGGTAGAAGAAAATTTAATAGATATGCAAAACTGAACCTAAACCCTGAGTTTGAATGTAAAAAGAGGAGAGAAAATATCTTCCGATATTTTTTATCATTTCATAAGAACATTCTCTTCATCGAAGATTAACAGTTACTATTCATTCGCAGAAATCTACTGTTCCATCTCTTGAAGCAAGACTGTGTACTATGAGCTCATTGAATTTCTGTCATATCTAAGGGACGAGTGGACCAAAATGATATTGCTTCTAATATTCTTCCTCGTATCTTTTCCTATGGCAAGTACCTGAGAAACGTAGGCAAATGTCTTAGATTCGCATGTAATTATCGTGCCTCTATCGATAGAAGATTGTCACTTCATGAGAATCCTTTCTCTCCTCTCTAAACTCGTTAGTGCGAGTAAATCAGTTGCAGGAATTCTCCCAAGAACTGCCATGTTTACAGAGAAGTTCTCAAATAAAATACATTAAACTTTATTGTGAAAAATATCTGTTGCAAACTTCGTATGACCACGCGAGGGATAATAAACTAAGTTACTCCCCGGAAACAATCAAGGGACCATCCCATCAATTCCGATCAAGGGCCCAAGGTGGATTAAATACTTTTATTTTATTTTTTAAATACGTAGCTATTCAAAAATGAGTCGTAGATATAATGTGCAGCAAAAATTCGAGATTAATAATAACGAAAGTATTAAATGACATTTCCACCTTCGGAAAATCCGCCGCTACCCGGAAGAATACCGGAGAAACACCCGGACCAGGATGGGGTGCTGAGAAAACGTATAAAACCAAAGTGCCAAGGTTGCGTACTATTATAAATAAATAATAGAAATAAATAAGAAATAAACTATTATAAATAGAAAGGATGAAAAACAACATGCATGAAAAAAGGAGCATAATCAGAATCTAGAGTACTATAACAATGGCGTGACAAAGTGTAGGAAAAATTAATATCAATAACATCATCCGAAATCGCATGAATTACAATGTTTATTGGTAAATTAAACATCTCATTAACTTCTTTTATTAAAATCACGAAATTCTTTCACATTATAGAAGCAAAAGAGCATTAGCAAACGTTAAAATGCGGATTTGTAGGGACTCAATTTATTTATATTTTTTTATATTTTTTGGAAGAGTATTGCACAAAATTATTCCTGAGTGATATGCCCTTTTAGGCAAAGAGTGGTTAACACGCCAGGATGATGAATAATAGCATTATTAAGAGGTGAAAATCTGGGACTAAAATCTTCTATTCGAGAAATGTATTACCCTTCATTGACAACGAGCAAATTATCCGTGTATAGGGAAGACTTGATAATCAAATTTTTTTCTTCAGAAAAAATCCTATCATTTCACCTTCGAGACATCTTTTTGTTGAACTACTAATAAAATACCTCCATGAAAAACTTTGCCATGGAGGTTTGCAATTGATGTCGCAATTACGAGCTCGTGTTTGGGTGACATCAGCAAGACGCGCTGTTGCCCCTGTCATAAATACTTGTCTTTTGTCTAAGTCCATAAAGGCAACTACTAGTTCTCAGCCATAAGGATTGTCTGACACACTCTTAGAGTAAGAAAGACAGTGCCCTTTTCAAATGTATCGCTTGATTACTGTGAATCTTTTCAATTACGCACTGATGTCCTCAGGTCTAAGGTTAGTATCAAAGGGTATGTTTGCATTTTTGTCTGTCATGCAGCAATGGAAATACACATACAGTCATTACAATCATTATCAACGCAACATTTTATAGAAACCTTTTATCGACACTGCCCATCATGGCCTTCCGAAATAAATCTTCTCTGACAATGCTACCACCTTTGACAGGGCTATCATACAGGAGTTAGCGAAAATTTTCAAAAATTAGGATAATTTTATAGAAATTCAAAGCCGTCTGACTTCAGAAGGTATGTCTTGGAATTTACAACCCCCTTATAGTCCTTTTCAGATCGGGTCTTGTGGACAGGGTGGTACAAACATTCAAATTTCATTTCATACGAACCCTAAAATGACCCTTTCGGCATTTCATAGCTTTATGTTATCAGTTAGAAGCTATCCTAAATTCTTTACAGGAGACAGGCCGAATTCTACACTTTACAGTGTTACGGTACACATTTTACACAGTCATGATTAATTTTCTCTGTACGCTCATGGTGGACTCTGGTCCCGCGAGGATGCAGAGAGCGGATCCCGCGAGGACTTCCGTTGAAAATGACTGTCAGCATTGCAGAGGCGTGGGACCGGCATTGTCAGCAGCTTGACTCCCCCACTTAGGGCGTCCATCTTGAAATCTTGCGAGACGATGACCGAGCGGACGCACAGGCAGTGCAAGGGGAAGCAACCCATGCTCCGTAACATTCATTTTCGGAACATGTTTATGTTAATGATCTTGCTTTGCTTAAATTGTAGTGGGAGAGCTGAGGCTCCATTCCGAGCGTATGTGACGATATACGCTCGTAAAGATTCTTATTGTAATTCATTATGTCTGCGCTATATTATTGATTTGTATAAATATATTTCTAAGTATCACTTTGATACTTTCAATCCTTTCATTTCAAACTCTTTGTTATTGGCACGGTATATCCTGACATACATGACTTTGAGAATAAGTTTAATAATCACCAATACGACCCACTTGACCGTACTATGAATTAGCGTAGCGACATTATAAACCGAAAATATTTTCCAATCACGCCTTTGTCCAATTGTTCGATGATTTTCACTCTCCAAGATTCGTTTAAAGCTCAATTTTTTTCTTCCAACGATTCGTAAAATTGGCGATCTGAGTGATAGAAGTTCGGAATATTGGAGTACTATATATTCATTTTATGGGCCATTTAAGAGAACCCAAGTATTAAAACATGATCCAAACCAAATTTTCTCACGAACATCTCAGACAAGTTTATTAACATTTTCGACGTTTCGATTCCTCAAATGAGTAGCCCTTCTCAAAAATTTAAAACTAAGCTGTTTACCAGGTCATTAAAAGATTTGCCAGAACACACATAACCTCAAAGTATGTGTTCTAAGTCATATAATTTCAAGACAATAATGGAATCATGTTGTAATTTTTTGAGAAGGGCTACCCATTTCAGAGGTCAAAACGTCGAAAATATTAATAAATTTTTCTGGTATATTCATGAGTAAATTTTGTTTGGGTAATTCATCAACCAGTGATATCTGTTTTTCATATTAATACATCAACCAATCTGTGAAGACGTTGCAGGAATCGTCGGCCCCACACAGGAACTTCACATCCTCTCTTCTGACTGAGGAGTACAAAGGGAATCCCCGGATGTCTTCAGGACCACACAACGAGGGAATAACCAGAACACAGAGGTTGAAACGTTCTTTGTTCAGCCTCTATAAAATCATCCAATGTGGTTCGGATTGTCATCCGATGGAGTACTACAACCACGGCTGCTACTGTGGATACGGAGGTTCAGGACCTGTCGTCGACCCCGTGGATCAGTAAGCGTTTTGTTTACTCTTGTGACTCCATAGAATTCCAGGACGATGAACCAAGGTTTCGTCAAAATACGAGGGCAAGCAAATATATAAGTCGCAAACGTCAGTTCCCCATATACCGTTTTAAATTATGAGCGCATATTTTGCCAGCAGATGCCACCATATGTATGCTTGTCGAATAGGCTACGTGACATCTCGTAGTCACGCAATCAGTCAGAGGCAACGAGTGCACGTCGGTGGTTGTGTTACATGAGTGTACACGAGAAGAACAACGTGTTGGGCGTATTTTATGGATCAAAGGACTATTCACAGAAGTAGTGCATCGCGAAATGTGTTCCGTGTATGGTGACAACTGTTTCTCACGGAGGGCTGAGTTCAATTCGATCCAGAATTTTAAGGTACTATGTGCGTCAGAGTGATTAGGCTTAAATACCCCCGAAAAAAGTTGTAAATGAAAGTTTGAACAATTTTCTATCCCGTGGCGATGAATTTTCATACCTTTACGGCACAAACTTTTGAATTACTTGACTTTAAAATACTATGGGCTTATATGATGTAATTTTCGCGGACTCACGTTTTTTTGATATTCGGGCAAAAGTACCGACTTAACGTAGCGAAAAAAACCTTCTAAAACATAGCAAATGGAAATAGGAACGCGATGACGTTTTTCACACCTTACGGGGCATTCACAAGAATAATTCACTAAAACTGTGGAAAATACTGTTCTAAGGTATATGGCAGCCGCATGACGAGACTGAAGACAATACGACCCTTGTCAAAGTAGGAATCAAACGACAGTTTAAATTAATTATAAGGTTTCAAATCACAAAATATTTGTCCTCATCCAGTATTAAAAAATCAGTAGAATGAATTATTAATTGAAAGAACTACTTTTGTGAATATTTTCAAGTTTCGTGCATAGTTGGCAACTTGACTTCAGTCAACGCGCATAATCCTATACTAAAAATAAAATAATTCAGTGTTGTCTGTCAGAAACAAAGCCAATTACTTGCGGAGTACACCAACGTTCAATTCTCGGTCCTATACTCCTTATATTGTACGTGAACGACATGTCATCATCCACATCAAATTGCAAAATGGTTCTTTTTACTGATGACACTAATTTACTATGTAAACACGCCAATGCTCAAAAAGTTTTGTCTAACCTTTCGACTTGGTTCCATGCAAATCGTCTCATTGTAAACACTGACAAAACAGTGTCTATGTCATTTCACAATAGTA
>NNCF01128232.1:447246-554417 GCA_002313205.1 Laupala kohalensis | reverse complement strand
TGGCTATTAACCGGGCTCTCAAGTCAATGAATTCTCTATATCTTATGGTATTCTCACTATTCAAATATCGGTATACATAATCATATTGCCACAGTGTGACTGTGCCCATTTAGTTTGAATCCGTCCCCACCAGCGAGGAGGTAGGGCACTGTACTACTTGTCGCGTCAAACCACTTACCACTCCGCCTCCTGTCTTGACTTTTATGAAACAATTCTCTTGTCTGTTCTTTCACTAACAATATATATACTCTGCTTTTATGTCCACATTTCCCTTATGGCCATTATTAATCCCGGATACAAATTTACGTATCCTCCTCTCTTGCATAATTCATCAATACTTGCTTACGTATCCAGAAACACAATTTTACCCAATTACTATATCCAGATCCTGTTTAGTCATATAGATCCAATATTGCAAAGATATTTCTCATGAACTGCTCGAACTTCTCCATTTATCACAAGGGCATTATCACCTGGAATTGCTTGTCACCCTCGACCCCAATATCACGTCACACTTCTCATTTTCCATACCGAGAATTTTGCAGCCGCCATTATATAGCACACAATAAGCCGTCCTCATCATCCAACAGCAACACAGTACTTTACAACCCATGACGCTACGTTCACCCGTTCCATATTCCGCCTATCATTGTTACCTTCCAGTTACTATTGTCCTCACTCAGCCATGCGCCCCACTGCAGGCCACCATAGCATATACCACCTATATCCGTAGTCCCATTCCTCGAGTATCGAACTGTTTATTCCTCATCTCGCCGCCGCCTTCGTAATCACCACCGCATCGGAGGTATCTCAGGTGTTCCCCTGTCCCAAATCCCTGTTCCACAAACACAAGACACTTTTATCCTCATATGCTACACGACCCTCGCCTGTCTTGCCACCGACACAAGCTCAGGCCTTCTCGTCTCCACAATCCGTTTCGCCGCGTATCCTGTCGCAGACACGTATCCACTCGCTACATTCTCTACTATAAACACTGTGCTCTGCCTCATACCCAAGACGAGCACAATTACAGCATTTTGGACCTGCCCCGGTTCGTGGACAGTCCCCCTTCCCGTGTCCGCTGGCACCACAGTGAGAGCACGTCCGGTCTAGGTCTCGACACACACGCGCAAAGTGCCCGAACCTGAGGCAGCGGTAACAACGGGCTGTGTCTATATACTCCTTTACAGCATGGGAGGCATGGCCAATATATACTCGTCCCTTTGTCACGAGTGCCTGGTACCACTTTGGGTCGAGGCTCACTACCCAGTTGTGCGTCTGCCAGGAAGGGCGTCCTATTTTCTTGACGACTCTACATATTCGGCCCTGGCCGCTATTACGGGAGTCACGGAGTCCTACAAGGGGACACCCCACTGGGGTGCCAGGGTTGACACGGGAATATAGCGGGGACACGCAGGGTTCTTTAAGCAGTTGCTCCAACGCCGCCGACCAGCGAGGAGGACCCTGCGCGACCCCTCTCACCCTGGAGTTCAGTCGAAGACCTAGTCCGAGCCGTTTGGTCGGGGGTTGGTTAGTCCCCGATTGTCCGTCTAGAAGAGACCGAGACCAAAGCGAGCGTATTGGGGCGCATCTAGAGAGCACGCAGATAGTATAAAAGTACAAAAGATATTAAAAGTAATATACGCAAAATTATAAAAAATATTAATAAATTCAATCCTTCCAAATCCGCAGTTACACGTTTTCTGATGCTCTATTGTTTCTGTAATGTGAAAGAATTTACTGATTTTAATAAAAGAAGTTAATGAGAGAAATTTACCAATAAATATTGTATTTCATACGATTCCAGATTACTTGGGTGATGTTAATTTTCTTATACTTTATAATGTTATACTACTGTAGATACTGATTAAATTCCTTTTTTTTCATGCATGTTGTTTTTTATCCTTTTTATTTAAAATAGTTTATTTGTAACTGTGCGCAACCTTGGCACTTTGGTTGTATACATCATCTCAGTAGCCCCATCCTGACCAGGGTGTCTCGCCATTTTCACCCTGGTAGTGGAGGATTTTCCTTAGACGGGAATGTCATTTTAAACTTTTGTTATTATTAATCTCGAATTTTGAGTCCACATTATATCTACGATTCATTTCGGAATAATAAATTGACAACAGTTCTTATTTCTTTAAAAATTAGTTTTTATGAGTTTTGAATCCGCCACTGTCACTTGGGTACTTCATCGGAATTGATGAGATGGTCCCTTGCTCTTTTCCGGAGAGTGTCTTAGTTTATTATCCCCATGTGGTCATACGCAGTTTGCAACTGCTGTATGCCAATATAGTTTATTTATGTTTTATTTATCTATTTCAGAGAGCAACTACGGCTGCCATAAGGTGTTGTGCGAATGCGACCGCATGTTCGTGGAATGCGTGAAGACATTGCCCTGCCCCTCTCCGAAACGCGAATGTCCCACTGGGAGGTTCGAATGGTTCCTGAGAACAGCGCGCAGAATGGGAGTGTGGATATTGTGAACTCTCGAAACAAATAAAAATTATTAATCAATATAAATCAAGATTCTATAAATCAATGCGTTTTGCCATTATTGTAAAATAGTTGTCTAATAGTAGAGAATGGCTGCATAATTCGATGCTTATCAGTAGAAACAAAGTGCGAATTTGTAAGCACAAAGTCGTTATTAAATAATATCTATATTACACATTTTTATTTCTTTATTATTCAAACATTTAAGATACCAGAAAATGGTAACTCTTTGTCATATGAAATGAATGTTATCTAATAAAGTAAAAAAAATCGTGAAAGGTGCTAGGTCCAATCTAATCTTAACAGATTAATTATGTTATGTTGAATGAAAATGGGAGACGGGACCGAGATTCGAACTCGGGAGTTGAGCATAGGGCGCTCATGCGCTTACCAACTGCGCCATCCCGTTCGCCTCTCGGGACATAACATAATTAATCTGTTTCACCACAGTCTAAGCGATTTTTATGTGTTTGTGAACCAGGATTGGAAAATACTACCCAAAACAAAGTACTTCCTAAGGGAGTCGCCTCATATGAGGAGCGTAGTCCCTACGAGACCACGTCAGAGGTCTTTGGGTCTCGCAAGTTGAATGAGGATGGAAGACGGGCCCGGGACGCGAACAAGATGGCGCAGTTCAGTAAGCGCATGAGCGCGCTAAGCTCAAAGTCCCGAGTTCGAATCTCGCTCTCGTCTCCCATTTCCATTCAACATAACATAATTAATCTTCAATCTAGGAGATTTCTATGTGACCAGTCCCAAGTTAACTATATGATACATTCACTTCTACTCTTTCTGAGACTGCAGAATCATAAGTTCATCCAATCCTTTCACTTCAAATCGATGAAATGCAAAACAATGGCATATTGCACTCTCTTATCATTTATGAAATTGGCCAGGGATTTTGCACTGCAACCATTTTGTCAATGGTCGTGAGAGTTCCTTTTAGTCTTCTGTGTGTTTTCCCTGAAGATATGTAATTCGCCGTGGCATTGTGCACCTTCCTAGTGCAATACGCATATTTTTCAAATTTTGGAACTTTGCACCTTTCCACTGATAAGCATCAATTTATTCATTCATTTTATTTGTTGTCTTCCCCAGTACCTGATTAGAATCCAATTGAATTGAGTTGATTTTTAATACATTGTACGGGTTGATACCCCGACTAATTTCCAACGGTTTTCCTACTAAATTTTGCTCCGGCGATACAGCCATATTAAAAAAAACTGTTAGTTAGCTTACAAACTTTGTATTGATCTGACAAAAAATGTTATCCCTCATTTTTGAAAGAAGATAAAATTGACTTAAATATTACTCAATGTGATGTTTCTCCACGCAGTATTTACAGCTCTGAATTTTTCCAAAATGTGATAAATTCATGTTTATTTTTACGTAGTAACTTCTGAATATTGCCCTAACCATTGGTTTTCCGTGGTTCCCAACGGTGCTCAATGAACGAAACAGTCACTTAAGTAATACAACAATAGCTAGGATTAAAAATTAAAATTAATATTTAAAAAATATCCGTGAGAGTAACAAAAATACTATTATAAATTATTAACACTTATTAATTTCTTTTTCCGGTACTGATATCATTTACCTATCAAATAATCGAAATGTTTTAATATCTCTAATTTTAGTTACTGTTTCAGTTCATTGAGAGTGAATACTAGGGTATAGTATGCACAGCCCACGGTACATTTTAGGGCCTCTGTAAGGAGCACGGGCATTAAGCCCCGCCATACACATTGTATATATTATTTTTGTCAAAATAAAACCCTTTTGAATTGAATTGAAACTTCTGAATAACGGGTCCTACTATAAAAACCAATAGAATAACTTTCAAACTGGAGTAAATTTATGACAAATTTCAAAACGTTGTCCTGTCCAAATTCCAATAAATTTGAGATAGTTTTGTGAATTTGTGAAAATTATGTTTAATAATAATAAATTTATTGTAAAAAAACAGTACAAACTGCGTATGACCACGTGGAGGACAATAAACTAATTTACTCTCCGGAAGCAAGCAAGGGACCATCCCATCAATTCCGATCTAGGGCCCTAAGACAGTGAAAATAATGATTTTTACAGTGTCCGAATTTTCCAACTTTGTTTTGTAATTGTCCCGATTTTTTTCCTGGAAATATTTTCCAGGACTATAACGAACTAAACAAAAAAAATTGCGCATATCCATCGTTCGAATCATGAGTTATGGTCTAGAGTTCACACAAAAATCCCTTTAAAAGAGCAGTTTCAGTTTTCCCTGAATTTTCCAATTTTCCCGGCAATTTTTCCAATTTATCTTTCCCTAAAAACCTTACTCTGACCATTATGATTTTTTTTAAATAATTAGCCAAATCGGTTCAGCCTTTCTCAAGTGATGTGCGTACCAACGAACAGCATTTAATTCTTATTTATATAGATTGTTTCAATATATCCCGGCCCGGGATATATTGGACCCATTCTGGCCCGGGTTTTTCTCCGTTTTTCCTTCGGGTAGAGGCGGATTTCTTATACAGGTTCTCCAGGCTTGTGTCTAGGGACGCGTTTATTGAAACAAGAAATCGTGAATTTAGTATCATTTCAATTCTTATGATTTTTAAACACTATACTCAGAGTAATCTATAGTTCGATAATAATTCGTACTTGTAATTTCTTGCGTAAAATTACAAACATATTGACATTCTATTAGTATGTACTAGGATAGTTCGGATAATTTGTAAATCTCACTACCGAAACTCTTGTAAACCTTTATTCAAGAATTAAATACCTTAACACTTCCCTGCATTTATATTTATGAAACGGTCTTGTTTGTTAAGACCGAATTACTGAAGTGCCACCCTTGCTTCAGACGAAACAGTCTCGTTCACGAACACAATACTCGCAATAGTAATAATATTCATCGGCCTAGAGTGTCAACCACTCTTTGCCAAAAAGGACCGCATCATTCGGGATTTGTTCTATATAATTCCCTGCCCAAGAATATAAAAATTATTATGAAATTGAATCTCTTCAGATCCGCGGGTAAAAACTACCTCCTGCACCAGTGCTTCTACACTGTAAAAGAATTTATTGATTTTAATAAAAGTTAAATTCGTCTTGTACTTTATCACGCCATTGCTGTAGCACTTTTTAAACAACTTATAACAATTTCAAAAACTATTTTCTTGCTTGATTGAGTTGCCGTATGGCTCATATTAATTTAGTTTTATGTGTACTCAACTTTGGCACGGTTGTGTATATTAATTCTGTAGCCTCATCCTGTCCCGGGTTTTTCTCCGTTTTTCCTTCGGGTAGATGCGGATTTCTTATACAGGTTATATAGGCTTTGTCTAGGGGCGTGTTTATTATAACAATAAATCGTGTATTTAGTTTTTTTTTAACTCTTATAATTTTTAAACACTATACTCAGAATAATCTATAGTTCGATAATAACTTGTACATGTAAATTTACAAACATATTTGCGTTAAATTACAAACATATTGACATTATATATGTATTATAAATTGCAGCTAACTTTTTATCTTATCTGGGAACTTTTGCTGAAATTTTTTTGAATCCGCTTCTGCCTTAGGAACCTTGATCGGAATGATGGGATGGTCCCTTGCTTGCTTCCGGAGAGTAAATTAGTTTATTGTCCTCCACGTGGTTATACGCAATTTGTACTGTTTTTTGACAATAAATTTATTATTATTATTATTATTGTGACACCGGATGTTGCCATGTACTGTGACATCCACCCTTGCCACTTAAATATTTACTATGACGTAGTCGCTAGTGCACCTACCACGTCACTAGTAAGGGATTCGTTGTTCTCGCTGCCACCAATCCAGTTTCCCGGATAAATAAACACAGAGTGAATAATTTAACACATTTAATAAAATTAATCTACCTCTGTATCTACAATTTTAACATTTACAATTTATACAAATAGTAAATAACAGTGACTCGCAACTACCTGCGAGGTACAGTTCTCCAGATCACATCTCAGTGATCTGTGGACTCAACTCTGAACATATCAGACGTCTCAGACCGCCGTCTCTTCCAACACCTGTCTTTTATTGTCTTCATTCTGGCACGTGACTTGAGCAACTCCCTTTCTCCGGGAATCCTGCTGTCGTCATCTGCTGGCCCACCCTCCGACCAACCGCAGGGGGTGGTAAGCCCACTGCCCTTCACTAGGCAGCGTACTTTCCCCTGGTGAATAACGGCTCTGACCAGAAGGGTTAGTTTTCCAGGAAGTAATTTAAATGCGTGTTTCGCCGACGTCACATTATCATTATTATCATCTCCTTGCACATAAGCTTTATTATTTCCCTCCACCAAGTATTCAGTAATCATTTCAAAGCGAAAGAAAACTCTAATGGAGTTCTAAAGTGTAATTCAGAAACACGTGGTTAAATGGTAAACAAATGCAAACCTGCCTGCAAAATGTTTTGTAGAAATTTGAAACAAGATCAATTAAACACACTATACGGATGGCCATTGTCAAAGTAGGTGAACAGACTGACTACAGATGTATGTGTAGAACAAAAAAGAGGTAAATGTATACGAATAAAAGTGAATTATTCGATATGTCTGTTGCATGAAAATCGGGAAAAGTAACAGATGAAATTATTTGAAATTTCAAAGGACCCTTTTAAGGGTTATTGCACTAAAAGCAAAGTATAATTAATATTGATGAAATACAAGAGCATAAAAACAATTAAAATTGGCTGCTAATCAGTAGATGTGAATCTTCAATCGCATGACTGATGACTATGAAGCTTACTAATGTGTTCACGAGAGTTCAGTTACGAGTGAAGCGAGCCAGAGTGCGTCTAGAGTGAGTGTAGCCGATGCGTGTCCAAATTTCCGACATTTTTCCGTCAAGTTGGAGTGAATACATTTAAATTCATATGAGTGTTTAAATATATTTCAATAAATTTGTGTCAAAACACTTTGTCATATATTTTTAATCAAACTCCATTTAACTGATTAACCTTTTTCTAAAGACAGTTCTCATTGCATACTTTAATAACCTATCTATTTGACGAGAAAATGGCGGCTCTCTGTGATGAGTCACACTCTCTGAGGCAGACAATCCACTGAACGTATAAAAAAAAGGTGACCGAACCGTAGAAGCAGATCTATTTAAAGGCTGTGAAGAACATTGCTTTCAAGTACATAACCTAAAAGTGAAACGAAAACAAAAGAATTACGAGGTCTTAACTATGATATTCATTTATTAAGTTCTCTGTGTTTCCTTTTGTCTGTTTTAANTAACTATGATATTCATTTATTAAGTTCTCTGTGTTTCCTTTTGTCTGTTTTAAAAAAATTCGTAATTACGTGCATGTACGCGTACAATACAGAAAAAATGTATATTTTTGTAAATTTTCCTCGTGGTATTTAATTTATTTAATTAACAAAAGTGATAATTGAATGTAACGAAGTAGAGGATTATGGAAACTAACATACTTATTTTGAATATTATATAAGAAACCCGGGTAACACCGGACAAAACGAGCTAAAAAAATCCAGACCTATTTACAGGTATTTTAATACAAGAATGTCCATTAATGATTGTTTTAAGCTATTTTTCAAATCCCGGGCTACGCCAGGTTGCTCTGCAGGTGTGCTATAATTTAGTAACATTTGAACAGGGGGAGCCTCAAAGAACTTCACCGATTACTTATGATGTATAAATTAGTATTAATTCATGCTCCAATATGAATGTCCGCATTTTGGAATTTCAACAGAAATAGAATGAAGGGAACAAAAAAAATGACCACCTATGACTGAGAAATACCGTTCTTGCTTTTACACTGGAGACTTGTAAAGGACTGACATGCATATCGTCAAGACAATATACTCTTACAAGCATGCGGTTCTATTAATTACACATTCCTATTCCTCATACGTACTGAATTACCAGTAAGGGTTGTTGGCAAACTCATCACTCACTTATTCATCGTCAAAAGTCTACAGTAAAAGCAGCTACTTTGGGAAAGTTAACCGGTACACATTTGGCACTTCCCCCAAACACCGAACACTGAATTCTCAGGGAACAGTTTCCTTGGTTTTACACTTAAACCTCCACGGAACTGATTGCAGAAAATAAGTTAAACTAGAAACACATGTTTCCCTATCTATAGACAAAATAATGCTTAACATAAATAACACGAAAGAATTTTCAAACTTTTATGTGAAAAGAACTTACGGACAAAAGAGCGTCAGATTGATATATTGTATTTGATAAGACGTGGAGATCTATCGATGATAATTACTTCGATAGTTCGTCATAATATCGAGTATATTGATACTTCGCCATGATTCAAATTTCAAGCGATTACGGCAACAACAATTATAAACACACTTTTAAATACAAAGTTTCGCCAAAATTTTCTTCAATCCAAAGTTTACAGGTACGAGTACTGGCAGAACGAAGCACTGGTATTGGACACATTTAAAAAGGACAAATGAAGAGAAATGAAAACTAATATTTTTTAAATAAAAAATCGGTGGGGGTGGGGTGGGGGGTGCAATTAGTATGAATCTTTGTAGCAATAGCGTAAAAATAAGTGAAATTCCAAGGTACAGTCCCCATTAAAAAAAATACATATGACTAGCGAAACAAACAACAAAGCTATTTATATTCCATACTTGATAATACTAACACTTTTTCACATTTTGCACATTTAATCTTGCATCTTGGCTGCTTTGAATTGAAAGAGTTGATAGTAGATTGTAAGAAAATGGATGCAAAGCAGTTTATATCTTTTCAAAAAAATCTGGAGTGTACCCCACTCAACTTTCCAATTACAATTTATAACAAAAACTTGTGGCATTATAAACCAAACATTAAACTAAAAATTAAAGAAAAAAGGAAAAAACAGCTCAAAAAGAAATAATAATATATTCTAATTAATAAACAAGATAACAAGAAACGTATTTCATAGATCAATCGGATGCAAAATATTTATCATCACAGTACGTGGTATTCTAAAAATCATAATAATATATTCTAGAATATATTACGTGAATTATCTTCCACATTTGAAATAACCTTATTGGCAGATTCAAAAAAAAGCGCCATCCTTTTTTGCGTAATAAAGGGTACACCAGGATAAGGCACTCAAATGTGCCCCCCCCCCAGCCAAGTGACATTACCCCTTCGTGTATATATATTTACTGTTAAAATATCATTATTAATCACGTTTTTAAGTTTCCTTGCGTTTGATATTGTTTCATATACTAAACAAAATTGTGATTTTCGGCTTTTTATTTTTTTCGTGAATGTAAACAAAAATTAGCTGATCATACAAGTTGCTTAGATGATAAAACACTCATACCTAACCAAAAATATTTCTTATAGTGGTTTTTTTATAGTATACGGCCGTGATAAAAGTCCAAAAAGACACCAAATAATTTCAAAAAAGGCCAAAAAGTGGACATTTTTGTCGAAATTAATGCGCTGCAGGGTTGATTTTCTGGTCTCCAACTCTTTACGTGCTATTCTAAATGCTGCCAAAATTTCAAGTCTGTCCTCGCAGTGAAAGAAAACAAACGAGGTGTAACCAAGGGAGCGAAAGCGCAGTGTTGTCATGTGTCCTCCGACCATTCCAGACGGCGAGCCACAGCACCGACACAGAGGCACACCCGTGGAAAAGCTAAGTTTAAGCAGTATCCTTTCCATCAATCCCTCTATTCGTCACAGTTGGTATATCAATTTCTGCTGGTTCTACAAATCACCTGATGTAGGAGATGGCATCCGAACGTAACCTCACTTTTAAATATTCTTTTTTGCAAAGTTCCATCTACTCGTAATTAAGAATTCTGTTGAACAGTCATTCCAATATATTCTTCTAATACAGAGTTTGTTTCATATGTAAAAACTTTTGTCAACACAGTAAAAATTGTAATTAATTAATTGATTAAAAAAAAGTAATTAATTCAACACAAATCGGGTACTACACTACGTACAAAAACACACAGGTTCTCGAACCTCAAACATTTGAAGAGATTCAATTTAATAATGTCTTTTATATTTTTGGGGAGTGAATTATATAGAACAACTCACGAATGATGCGGTCCTTTTTATGCAAAGACCAGATGACACTCTCGGCCGATGAATATTATTCCTATTGCGAGTATTGTGTTCGTGAAGAAGACTGTTTTATACGAAACCAGGGTGGCACTTCAGTAAGTTCAGTCTCAACAAACACGACCGTTTCACAAATATAAATGCAGTGCAGTGTTAGAATGTTTAATTCCTTAAGTACAGGTTTACATGAGTTTGGGAGTGAGATTTGCAAATTATCCGAAAAATCCTCTTTCGAATTCTGAAAGTTTAGACGCTCTGACCGGAATTGACCCAGAAGATAATGCCGTATCGTAAATGGGAGTAAACGTTTGCAAAATATACGCAATGGGAAAAATGTGGACTAACAATATTAACTAAGATTCGTAATGCGTAACACAATTTGCTTAATAGGGAATTAAGATTGTCAACGTGACAATTCCATTTGAGGTTGTCTTGAATGTGTAGACCTAAGAATTTTGTATTTGTAACAGTTTTTAATTGTGTTCCACTTAAAGAAAGAGAAACCTGGGGTAAAGATTTTGTGATACAATTGCGAAATGACTTATACGCCGTTTTATCAGTGTTTACAATGAGACGATTTGCATGGAACCAAGCCGAGAGGTTAGGCAAAACTTTTTGAACGTTGGCGTGTTTATAAATAAAATTAGTGTCATGAGCAAAAGGAACTATTTTGCAATCTGATTTGGAGGATGACATGTCGTTCGCATACAACAAAAATCTGGAGTGGGCCCCACTCAAGTTTCCAATTACAATTCGCATCAAAACCTCGAAACACGCTACACACTAATAAAATTTAAGAAAAAGGTAAAAACACATTAAAAAAAGAAATAATATTATATTATAATTATTCAACAATATATTTATGTATTTTAGGCAATGCTGAAGTACTTTATTTTTAATATATGATATATCGACTTGTTGGAATCTATCTTTTAAATAGGAAGTTAGCAAGTCCACGAATGCCAAAAGATTGCAATTTTGAAAGAGAATTTAGTAATTGATGTCATCGAATGCTTTAGATAAATCAAGAAAAACACCCTGAGGATTTTCTCCATGGTCAAGAGATGTGGTAACATCGATTAAGAAATAAAATATGGTGCTTGTGGCGGAAAAAGATTTCCAAAAACCGTGGTGATCGTCAGAATATTATTTTTTAATTAAAAAATCTACAAGACTATTATAAAACAAATTTTCAAGGATTTTTGAGAAAGTGAGTAGTAGAGAAATTGGTAGGGCAGTAGAAAAGTGGATAACAGAAAAATCTCTATTTCCAACATTAAATTTGTTTCCCTTCTTGTGTAAATGTTTCACTTTAGCTATCTTAAATATGTTAGGAAACACCCCTTCTGATAAAGAACTATTAAACATATTAATGAGTGGATTTAGTATAACGGGGACAAAAATTTAACAATAAATTCGGGTTTATCATCTATACCTGTTAAAAATGTTTTTAATGAACTGATGATCCACAAGTGAACGAAGAATGAGGCACGTGGGTGGATATATTTGGAGGATTTTCTTGCATGATTGTGTTGTGTCTTATGATTCATATTAATTTAGTTTTATGTGTACTCAACTTTGGCACGGTTGTGTACATTAATTCCGAAGCCCCATCCTGACCCGGGTCTTTCTCCGGTTTTCCTTCGGGTAGAGGCGGATTTCTTATACAGGTTCTCTAGGCTTTGTCTAGGGGCGTGTTTATTGTAACAATAAACCGTCAATTTAGTGTTATTTCAATTCTTATGATTTTTAAACACTATACTCAGTGTAATCTATAGTTCGATAATAATTTGTACATGTAAAATAAATTTTTTGTGTTAAATTAGAAACATATTGACATTTTATTAGTATTATAACTTGTAGCTAACTTTTTATCTTATCTAGGAATTTTTGCTGAAATTTTTCAATCCGCCTCCGCCTTAGACCCTATTTTGGAATTGATGGGATGGTCCCTTGCTTGCTTCCGGAGAATAAATTAGTTTATTGTCCTCCACGTGGTGATACGCAGTTTGTACTGCTTTTTTGACAGTAAACTTATTATTAATGTTTTAGGAATGTTGAAATAAATACATTGAATTTGTCGTCGGTGTTTTGGCAAATGTAAACTTCTTTCCAAGTTTCCTCAAGCAAATAATTTCTAACTACGTATAAATTTGTGTCGTTAAACTGTCTAGAAAACTTGTACAGGATTTTGAGTGGTTTTAGTTTATCTTTAATAGTCAATACTTGAGCAAGATAATCGCTGTATCCCCGTTAAATACTTCAGAGGTAACGGGATTTTATTGTTGACTATAATCTGATCTATCAGTGGTAGTGATGAACTGGAGAGGCGAATGGGGTCGTTTATCGTAGTTATAAGGTTCAAGGATTTAATAAGTTTCTTGAATCGATTCATTTGTGAATGTCCGGAATCGGATTCACTCAAGATATTTGAAATCGATAGATAACGTTTAACGATAGATTTTGTGGTTTTACACGTAATACATTTTAAAATAATTTAAAAAATATGTCAATATCTTATTGAGGAGGGCTATAAATACATAAAGCAATAATACCTATGTCGCTTAAATTAATTGCAGAAAATTTGAACACGCCCCCAACGCAGAAGTTCTTGTAGACTGACAATTGAGAAGATAAAATATCATTATGAACGTAGATTTTCGTACCTCCGAGGGGACGCTTTCCTTTAAAATCTTATCGACAGTATGAACTTGCTAAATAATAACTAGAAATAAAAGTACCTTTGAAGTTGTTTGTTGAAATCCAATGTTCTGTGAGAATGGATTTTCGTGTTATGATTTTATTGCAATATATATTACTTTTAAAAGTAGTTTTATTATTTAACTATAAATATTCGAACCCCCCCCCCCAAAAAAAAAAAAATAGATGACTCAGTTTGCGTCATGTCACCCTCTCCCCACCCCCATGGGCACCCCTTTTTAACCTATTCTTATGTAGATGAGGCTTGGTTATATTTTTTACAGAAACAGTTGCGAAAGACACATTATTCATCATAATATTAACAATGAAATGAGCACGTAGCAACACGGTTTGGAACGAATCGGAATAGTGAACGACTCTCTACGTTCACTAGGTTAGTGAGTTGTTCTTCCAGGAGCCGTTCACTTCATTGAGTAGTTCAGTGACGAACCACCAAATGCCACCAATACGCACCAACTAACGTGCATGCGATACTTGTTTGGCATGCGAGTCACACATGCCACTTATGTACCTTGTTATAAGGATAAATTTTAAATCTTGAATTTTCAGGTCTTCTTTAGAATTCGCTGAGAAATGGTATATAATGTGCACGTTTATGGTGGTTGTGTAGTTAAAATATAATAATTTATGACGTTTTAATAAAAATTGTAATAACATATGTATCTTATTTTATTCAGTGTTTTATACTTAACTGTATTTTTCTTACATCATTCAGGAACAAAATATTCCAATTGACATTCATTGTAACAAACTATTAGACTGGCTCATTAGCAGGCGGCATGTCAATCGAGATTGGCAGACTAATATTTTTAATATTAGGGAAAAAATTAACAATGCCATACAGGATATGCCTGTTCATGAGGGTATTGCTAAACTGCTGTCAGGGTCATGTATGTTGTGATTTTTCTTTGTGGAATTAGATTTGTTAAGTTTCTTCACTTCAACTTACATTATGTTTTGTTTATTTAGATATTAACTACTTTCATTGTAAGAAAATAATAGAAATATTAAAAGAAACAGAAGCAAGCAGTAGAAATTTTTTTGGATCATACGGATCCCAGCGCATGAAAGACTGGCAAGAAATAGTGAAATTGTATGAAAAAGATAATGTCTATTTAGCTGAAGTTGCACAGATGCTTATGAGAAATGTGAATTTTGAAGTGCCTAGTATTAAAAAACAAATAACAAAATGTGAACAGTTACAAGTGGTAAGTGCAAATGATTTTGAAATGTGCTTAAGCTCAATATATTACATAATATATGTGCTTCTTTATTTTTAGGAATGTGATAAAAAGGAACTCGAGCTTGAAAAACGTTGCCATTTTGTACAAAATGAATTGAAATCCTTATGTAAACAATTGGGAATTAATGGGAAGAAAGTTAAACATGAACTTGTTGATAGGTTGAGAGAATTACCTGAAATTTATAAGAATGTTGCTGGAAATGCCAAACTTCTCAGTGAAGCTGTAAAATATTATCCAGCCTTTGTTGTTTTTATTATGGGACAAGAACATCTTGGTGGTTGTGTGCCCATGTTGAAATATCTTATCGGTGAGTTGACAGTAGGCTTCTTTGTGACTTGAATTGAAATAGGTTTCATCTATATCTGTAGAATTTTTAAAAATATTCTGAATGACCATTGAAAACATATTTTTAAGTAGGTTTCTTTATGACATGATGATATCATTAAATCTGTTTGTAATTGACCTCAAAACCTGGGAAAATATGTATGCCTAAAGACAATTTTAATGCATTTGGATTTGGAAGTAATGAGTTAAATCCAACTTGAATCATATGAAAAACTAGAATGCAAAATATATTTCAATCACTTTTGGAAACCTTTTGACCTAAACACACATATTATTTAGCGTATTTAATGTGTGTTTGGTTCAAAATACCCTTTATCCAGATTTTTTAAAAATAGTCTTCAAAATCTTTTTCAAAACAAATTATATTGGATCTCAAGCCTTGGAGAAAACTGTGACTATTTTTATGTTGACATTATTTCTCTTTGATGGGTGTAGTTGAACTAATTGGATAACATTAAATTTTCACTGGAAGAACTGTATTACCTTGTTTTCCATCAACTGTCTCTAGATTTTGACTACCAGTATATATATATATATTTTTAATGGTTAAAATAAAACGGGTGTTGACTCACTCAATTGAGTGCATAACAACCCTCAACGTGCAAGTACGAGTCTAACTGGCACTCACGTGCTCATAGCATGTGTGGTGCCTGGGTTTACGTATCCTCTGCATCGAGATGTGTCCCTCTCTGGAGTATCACCTTGGGTGGAAATGGTGTACATCAAGTCACCAACGTAGGAAGTCAAGCAGGTGGTGTAACGGTCAATGCCCCTGTGATCAAAGTAGAAGATCCTGGGTTCAATCCCAGGCTTGTTGCCATTTTTGACAGCAATTTTCAAAAAGAATAATTTAAATCGAATTATGTTTGCACTCATGTCTTTGTGAGTCACGTAATAGAACCCCAGCTCTTTAGACAACTTGATGGTGTCTGGTGTTTTTTTTTTAACAAAATATTTGTTTTAACTTGAAGTTTTCTTCGTGTCTAAAATATGCTGCTTCTACCAATCTTTCTGTATCTTTAAATGTATTATTCCTAAAATTGTTTGTTTTTTCTCGATTTTTGTATTTCCTTTTTTTTTATTCAATGTATAATTTCTCACAATCATGAAATTAAAGTTAAGAATCCCTAGATTTTTTGTTGGGTGGGTGTATATCCTCGTTAATTTGCCTTGATTAAGTTTGTAGTGCAGTACTTTGTTTTGGGAGCACTTGACACATTAAATCCATAATAAAATTCTGAATATTAAAAATAACATGTAAATTTCATTGTATTTACATTTATAAGGCTGTGGTATTATTTTAAACTGAACTTCACAAGTGCAATCCTTGCATTATAGGAGATACTCTTGTTCATATACAATACTTAATAAGTAAAGCTAATACTAACTGTCATGGTGATTCAATCCTTTTTTTTTGTTAGAAAGGTCCATGTCATTCAGGAATCTTTGTTTATGATTCTCTTCTGAATGAAATAAAAGTTATTTCTCACAATTAACTGATGCGAGCTGGTAGTTTTCCCTCAAACTATTTAATTCCAAGATTTTTGATTTCTTTTTTTTTGCTAACACAAATTTCAGTTTTTCGATTTCTTTAGCTTGTATTATTATAAAAAGGTTTAATTTTATTCTAATTTTTTTTTGTTTTTACCTAATACTTTTCTGGTCACAGTTCTTTGAATATTTTTTATTAGAAGTGATGCATTTAAAATTCAGTTGATCTATAGATTTCAAAACTTTTTGATAATGGGCTGTTTCATCCATATGAGGACATAGATTGTGAAAACAGAAAAAGGAGATAATTGAATTAAAAGTGTAAAATGAGCTTCTCTTAGAAAAAATTATACAAAAAAAAAAGAGAAATGTTTAGATTCATATTTTAAGTAACAGTTTCAAATCCTTATTAATATTAAAGCTTTAACATTGTTCTTCATTGCTTAGATAAATGAGTACCACTGAATTAAAAGCAGGAAATTGTTTTTTGAAGATCCGAGAGGCTATTGTTTTTTTAGTCGTCTAAAGTTATGAAACATCTATTTTTCTTTTTTTACTGTTTAGACCATGGCAATACCACAACATATGAATGGACTTACGGAGAAGCACCTTTGAAAGTAGAGGAACCAGCTCTTATAGTTGATTTAGAAGGTGAAGTCACAAATGATGACAATGATGCCATAGATTTTGGAGATGGGAATGGGAATGACATAGATTTCGGAGAAGGAAATTCAAACGAAATTGATTTTGGAAATGAAGGAACTGGAGATATAGACTGGGGCTGTTCTGTCGATGTAGAATCTGCAGAAAATGTTGGTTCTGAGGTAATTATCTTATCGTAAGAAGAGTTATGTTTTTCTAATCTCGATAAAATAGAAATAATATCTGTATTTCCAGAGTATTGATTTTGAGATCTCTTTGGAAGAGTCTGGAATTGTGGTGGAATCCGCTGGAATGGAAGGTGGAGTCGCCAAGGATTCATATGCTTTCACTGTATTAGACAACCCCAAAACAAGAAATATGATTATTGACGATTTAATGGAGGTATCACGCATGATGTCCTAAGATTTAATTTTTTGTGCATTAATTACATTATTTACTAATGGAATTCTAGATTTGTTTGAGTATTAATTCATTTCAATTTTGAAATGGAATTATTATCTTTACTATTAATGATTTTTTCCCTCTCTTCCTCAGCTTCAAGCATTTTTGAAAATGCGTCTTTTTGATATGAAACAGGCCAACGACACTATTTCCATGAGTCAAATGCAGAATGCAGATTCACTATTACAAATGCAAACAACAGAAAGTGTACTATCAATGCTGGATACAGTTCAAGTTACTTTAGCTAACTTAACCAGTACAAGTGCTCAATACTTGCACAACATTAAGCACTCTCCACGGTGACTATCAGAAGCTTTTGCTTTATTATTTGTTCTTTCAAATGTTGCATTTATAGTAATACCTGGAAATGTATGAGTAGCATTTTTATTACAATACATTGCATCCAGCATCCTCCTGCTAATCTATAGATTGATATATGAATAATCTATACATTGATAGTATTACATACTGTGAAATAACTTTTTTGTTTTATTAAATACAAATTTGTTGTTGTTATTTTGATATTTATAACACATAGCTAACTGTTTTATTCTTATCTCAGGAGTGGGCTGAAATATTAGGCCTCTTGATCAGAATTGATGGAGTGGTCCCTTGTTTGCTTTGTAGAGTAAATTAGTATATTGTCCTCCACAATGTCCTCAGCAGGTTGTAACTGCGTTTTTGACAATAATTTTTTTATTAATTATCTGAAAGAAAGAATCTGAATAATTCATATGTAATGTGATGCAATAACCTTGAATGTGTTATTTTTCACTCAGTTGTTGATGTAAACTGATATATTTAATATACTTTAAAAATGGTCACCTTTCAATTTCTTTTTCTGTAATATAACTAGGTTTGTGGAGCAAATGGCTCTAACAATTCAACAAAAAGAGTTGTTGATGACTCGTTATATGAAAGCTCAAGAATCCATAAGGAAAAAGAGGATGGGATTTCAAGAAGAAATACAGGGATTACAGCCCAAGGTTCCTCTGATAATTCAAAGAACTAAGGAATTACAAGCACAGGTTAGATTGATTCATTTCACTTGTTTTAAGAATTTAACTATTGTTCTATGTTTAAAAGCAGTTGAACATAAAAGATCCTTAATCATTGTTACAAATGTTGTGTTTTTGAGAAAAAGAAAATTTTTATTGATTAGTTTGTGAAACAGCATAGAAAGTTTATATATTTGTTGATATTAATTATTACTGTATAGTTTGTCCTTCTATGTAATATTGGTAATATTTACTTATCTTCTGTGGCAAATTATTTTTGTATCCTGAGATAGTAGTAGTTATAGAAAGAATAGAAAGTTTGATACTAATCAGTCATTCTTCAAATTTCAAAATTGTTAATTGCATTTTGTCATGAGTATTATGTAAATATTAATTTTTTTTTCTTCTTTAATTTGTTCTACTGTATGGACAATGTGAGTGTTCAAATCTAATTGAGTATTTCAAAATTATTGTTATTGTTCAACTTTCCAACAAACAAAACTAAAGTGAAAAGAAAATTTTGCCGGACAAGTTCAGTTCCTTTTAGGAACTTTGTTCATAGACCTAATAATATCCTTTCAAATGCTTGTTGGCTTCTTAATCTCCCAAAATAATGCAATAAACTGTATATGTATCATCAGAAACTTTTGATACATTTTCCATGGATATTTTGAACTGTCAGAGAAATGTAAATTCATCAGTTCGCTAAATCACAAAGTTGACAATAGACGAAAGGGGAAAACACTAGAGGTGTTGAAAAGAGGAATTTCTCTGTACATGTGTCTCGGTGTGTTTGAACACTTCTGTTGTGCATACTTCATCTGGTTATGGCCAACTGTATGTTCGTTAGTTTGTGTTTGGCAGTTATGATGTTGTTCTCTGATTATTAGATTGCCTAAGCCTGCATGAACCAACTATACAATGTATATATTTTTCATTGTCAATGTATTATAAACAACAAATGGAGAATAACGCTAAAGGAAAAATTTCTGTCAAAGTATCAAATGAGATTTTGTTCAAAACCTTTTTAGTAGAAATGAGTACGTATAGGAAGTTGAATGAGTAATTCTGTGGTGTCCAATGAGTGCTTTTATTGAATTGGGCAACTTGTGGCAGGTAGATAATCCAAAATGATAACTCTGCCAATAACTTGATAAAATAAGCTACTTGTATTGGCAGGCTGTATCAAAATAGAAATTTATCCTTTGTTAGAAATATTGAATTTGAAATGTGTAGGATTTGTTGTTGTTGTTTTGTTGTTTTNTGTTTTGTTTTGTTTTTTTTCTTCTTTTTGGGGAAGGTTTCACAAGAGAAAGGGGGAATGTAAAATGGAAAGGGGAATTTTCAGATAGTTCCATTCTTTTATATCTTAGAACACAGGGGTTTTGATTGTTCAGTTCTTGTTCTGTACAGTAACATTGCACATTTAAAAAAAACTTGTGAAAGTTGAACACAGTGACTTGAGCCTTAGATTTCAAATCAAATACATTGATTCAGAAAAATTAGGTGTGTGAGACATTCAACTTTTTTTTCCGTGATCTCTTCAATTCATTTTTTATGGGGCAAAAAAATTGCATGAATATCGACTATAGAATTTACTCAGTACTATGAACCTCCCTTCCATGGATTTTAGAAGCAGCTGACAAAGTTTGGAGTCGAGGAATCAATTAGAAATTAAATTAATTTAAAGTGTTTTAAATCAAGTATGTTCAATCAACTATCATAGCATATATTTACTGTGGGGAGATATTTTTCACAGTCAGATTGGATTGTTTATTTAATTAAAATATTGTACTGATAAAGAAATGGTTACAGTATATAATATCAGCCATTCCCTTTTGTGGTATTATAGATGTTCCACCTTTTAGATGTGGGAACAAAAGTAAAATTTTTACATAATTTTCATGAGATGGAATTTGATTGGTTAGTCAAAGCTGTCAGTGATCGAGAGTGTAGCCTTCCACATCCAGAATCAGATTTGTCTTGACTGTGATGTGGTATGAAGAACCAATGGAAATGAGTTAAAATCAATACTGAATTTATTTGTTATAATATCTACAGAACATCAACAAATTTATATTTTATCGACTACAAAACTGTTCTTTAACAAAGAGGTGTTATTATCAAATCTTTAACTTATTTAGAAAGTATTGCTAATGAATAATAACTACTAAAATTACTCAAAACATGAAATTAATGGACATTCATTATAATAATAAAATACAATAGATTGCTCCCCATTTGCCAGTCTCAAGATCAGAGAGAAACCCACACTAGGATGGGGCTATAGAGTTATTGTAGACAAGGTTGAGTACAGATAAAAATAAACTTAAATGAATAATAAGAAACAATACACCATGAGGTACAAAACCCAGAGTTCAAGCCAGCAGTTTAGCACTCTAACCTATGAGCCACTGACGACTTAAATACTTGGGGGAACATTCAAAAACAGAAACCAGAAACGTGGTTGTGAGGAAGTAAGTATTTCTAATCTGTTATCTTTCAACAATTTACTGACTTGTTGCTTTTATTGATATCTTTGAAGAATCATTTTAGCCATTCTCAAAACAAAACAAAATGTGTGTACAGAATAAATTTTGTACTTGAGTAAAAATTAAACTAGTAAGACCTGGCTGCGCCGGACTCCCTTTGTGACCCGGGCCCTGGGGCTAAAGCACCGGCTGCCCCTCCCTCTTGGTGGGCATGTATATAACATTGAATGAGACAAATTTACTAGAGTTCAAAGTACAATAATAATTAAAAACTTATGACAGTATTATAAATGAAAATTACAGATGGTACAAAAGACTAAATAATGATTGATAGACTTTTTTAATTATTCATAACATAATATAATTTTTGAGTGAACCTTAGTATTAGATAAACTGGAATTGTAGATATCTAACCAACAAGAATGGTTATTACAAATTTTTGACGGTTTTGTTATAGGAGATTTCCAAAAAGTTTATTATTTCTTAAATAAAAATGGAATTATATGAAATAATGTAATTTCTTTTTCTTTCAGATTGAACAAGATATATCCAAACGGTACAAAAGTAGGCCAGTGAATATTATGGGTGGAGTTAATGTTTTGTAACTTGAAGCAGCTTATTTCAAGATTTCACTTAATACATCCTTGAAAATCCTTGTAAATATGGTAAAATTTGTTTTTGGTTGTAGTGGTTCAAGAGCTAACAGGAGATATTTTATTTGATGACTGTTGTGGTTATACATGTTTATGACAATTATAATTAATTGAATGAATATTTTTGTACATATAAATTGTTTTTAATTTTCACTTTAAATTGAATGTTTGCTTGAATGAAATCTTCCATTCCAAAAAGATACAAATGCATTTTTAAAAAAAACTTGTATAATTCTTTACAAACCATTCTCTTTTGCAAAAGCCTTATTGGAGATCTTCATAACTTCTCCTATTAATAATCAGCAACCTGTATCCAGCTAAGTTGCTAATTTAATAATGAATGTTAATAAAGTATGTTATAAATGCTACTGCTTCTGTTTATTAAATTGATTTGATCTATGAAGATGATTTTCATCTAATCAAATGTATGGATAGAATGGAGGATCTTACTTGCTGTTCCTACTGTATAATTTACTTGAAATTAATAAATTTTGGTACATAAAAGTGCATGTTTCTGATAACTTCTTTTTCATAATTTTTCTGTAGACTAATTTGAAAGAAAACTCTTGAATCCAAATTATGTCCCAATTAAAATAAATCACCTCAATTCTACTTTACTATTTTCATGTGTTGCATGAATCTATTATCCGTATTTTCAAAAATCAAACAAAATATAATTTATTTCTAAGATCAGTTGTAATAATTTTGACTGACAGTGAACTCTTGCACCAGTGGTGAGTATACTCTTTGCACATGGTTTAAATAATTATGATTAGTGTAGACACACACAGGAATGTATCTTTCCCTGTTAAGATTTTCAAAACTGAGCAATTTTTTTCCTGCAAAATCCTAGCACCTCTACTTATTAGTACAGTTTACATGTTTGTATTATTATTGTTGTTGTAGGTTTGCTAGTATCATTATTACTATTAAAAAGCAAATAAGTGTGTCTCTTATTTGTTCCATGAACATTCAGCGAAATGTGTTATTGGTCAAAATAGTTCAGGAACCTTTGTCTATTAACATTAGTTTTGTGATATTAAATCAAATAACATGAACACAAATAACTCATATGATTCAAATGATTGTACAAAATTCGGTATTACAGTATCGAACTATCTACACTATTCCTATCAACTATCTATTACTTTTCCACCTGTTATATACAGAGTGCCCAATGGGTACAAAACCAAACACCTGCCCTGAGTATTTTTGGGGAGATTATAACTACATAGCCATTTTAAGTATATTTTGGAAAAAATTTCAAAAAATAAATTTTAATTGTGCAGTTTACTGAATATGCTTTAGATTCTTTGAAATTTTATTTGTGTAAGTAGCATGTATTAGAATTATCATTTTGTTGGTGAATTTGGAAAACCCATTATTCAGTACTCTTTAGGAGAGGGTACATGTTGAATTACAACTTTTGAGCAGTTTTCATTTATCTTGAATGTAATTTTTGAATAATATATTAATACTGCCATTTACTAAAACTAATATAATTTTTTAAATTTTATTGGCTAAAATAGTGTTGACAGGAATTGGATGATAATATTAAATAAACTTTTTTATAGTGTGGATTATCATTAATGTCCCTGAATTTGGGAAGATATTCTTCAAGACTTTTGGGGGAGTTTTTTGAGAACACTGACATAATTGAATGGTTAAATTTTAATAAAAGGCAGAACAATTTGCATTAGCCAGCAGGTCAAAAGCTGTGCGGATGCGGCTATACCTCTCACTTATAATACTATCTGACAGATCTTTGCTGAGACTACTGCATGATACTGATAAAAATTTTATGTTCCTTAGTAACCAACTACAAGTGAAGTGGAGCGCTCAATGGGCCTCTCATAGGTTCCTTTAAAAAAAAAGTTGTTGACGGAAACCCTATTCCTGTGTATCTTGATCTTCAAATTCAATAATGTGTGAAGGACATCAACAGAATTTAAAAATCAAGGATAATTAATATCAAATGAGTTATTTTAACCCAGTTTTTAAGAACTAGAATAACATGAAATGTTACTTTCCAACATATCATTTTTTTTTTAAATTCTGACCCTCCTTGTTATTAGGGAGTATTTTATATGTCCAAGGTTGGGCTCTAATGACCTCGATGTTGATGAGCCCTAAAGCCCCAACCAAAGAAAAAAAAGATACTGGGAATTTGGGGGATATTTTGTTTATATACCTTTTGACAAGGTTTAGGCCACCTAACTCTTGTACTTGGTTAAGGGAATTGGGATGAAGAGATACTAGGTTGCCGGGGAACTTATGGTACCAAACCGACATTTGTCTGGAGTAGGTGAGGGAAACCTTGAGTAGTTTAGCTGAGCAGGGTTTGAACCCGCTTGGCGAGATTGTAGCAGCAAAGGTGCTACTACCAGACCACCACTGTCAGACATTCTGGGAACTTTTGTTTGTGCGGGGGGTGGAGGGAGGATTTCCCCAATGGGATAGACACCCCTCGTTGCTTGGGTAACTTGAGGCATTACTGGAGGTCATATTTTCAATTCAAATGAATGTTAGAAGTTCAAGACATGTAAGATGTCTTTCGTGGAGTCTGGCCGTCGGTTCCAGATACGGAATCTTACTAGTATTTCATCGCTTGTGCAGTTAGCGAACTGAAGTCATCCATAGCTTCGTCCGAATTGTGAAACTGTCTTTCAGGAAGACCGTAAAGATCCTAATTATGTAACTCGAGTGCGCACGTCTCTGATAATGGATTCTCTCTGAGTCCCGCATCACAGAGCTGCAAGACCACTCCCATGAAGTAGAAGCCTTAATCAAGGGAGAAGCGTGAGGGGCGTAAATATAATTCGGAATTTCTCATAGTTCCGGAAAATACTACTCGCAATTTCTCATAGAAGTGTCATCTGCAGTTGGCCACATTGTTGTGTCGATTCTCTTTCTTTTCTCCCTCGTTCACCCAGAAGAGGCGAGCATCGAGTAACAGTATGCGCCAAAGGGGTTATGAGAATTTGAGCGTAGTAAATATAGCTGTTATGAGAAATTACGTCATCCAATGTTGTGAACACAGTAATTTGGGCTCTACTATGAAGTAGAAATCCCAACCCAAAACTACAACGACGTCTGAGGCCACTGAATGCGTTATTCCTTCCTCATACAGCCCAAATTCGCTACGCACAATTTTTTTCATAACCCATTGCTTGCATCGGACGTGCTCACAAGACTTAGTCTTCTTTCTGTACTCTCTTCTGTAGTTCTTGGGAAGAGAAGCCAGCTGAGCTTCAGCGACGTTCCATAGGATTGCGTTGTTATTTACGTGATCCATGTTATTAGCTTGACTTTAACTCTCTTGGACGTATTCCGAATCTGACAAAAACACCCGTCCTTTGATAGAGAGATCAGCGGTGTTAAGGGTTGGGATCATAGAGTTAAATATAGAGTCTATGGTTAGGGTATTTGGTCTCGAAATTCTCTGAAATGATTTTCAGTCACTTGTTTATCTTACATGCATTTCTCCACAAATTCGTCCCCAACATGCGAAACTGCGCTTTTCAGGCCTCGAAAGAATATAAAAAAATTCCCAAGTAAAGATCCTTCTAAGAAGTGGAGATCGGCTGACATAACTCGCAATAATGTCAATTAAAAAAGTAATTATTCTAGAAATAACATTTTAAAGAAAAGTCATTCATCGCTTCATTCGGAAGACACTGTTACAGGCGGTTGCTATTAGAGTCCTTGATTCAAGAGAGAACCGCCAACCGTGTCCATAACGGGAGTATATAATTTCTGATAACAGCTATATTTACTACGCACAAATTCTCATAGCGTTGGCGCCAGCTTTTACTCGATACTTGCCTCTTATTGGTGGATAAGGGAGGGGACACGACTCTACCGTGTGACCTACTTCAGTCGATTAAAGCCACTACGAGAAACTGCGTGTTATTTTCCGGAAAAATGAGAAATTCCTCATTATATTTCCCCCCTCCCCCCGACGATTCTCTCTTTATGAAGGTCTCTAGTTGTTATACGTTTCTTGCATTACATATCTGGGCCGATGCGGAGACCACCCTTGCAGAGAGTGTTTTCTGACACAGATACACGAGGGGGGGGTAGCCTTGCTCTTACGTAACGCTAAGTTGTATAGAGCATTTTTAACTTGAAAGTTTGTCACTGAAGACAACACTTTGTACTCATCCCCTCTGTGAGAGCTCACGGATATAAAGAATGAACAATTAAATGTATCCAAGTTTCATTTTATTTATATTTCTTAGGATATATCTACAGTAGGATCCCTCTTAACCGGCCTATCCTGTGGAACATTTTTTCTCTCTCAACATAATAAATAGCTGGCATGTAGTGACTCAAAATCGAGAACTATGTAAGTCTTTCATGTAGGTCTGTACTCAAACATTGTTTGACGGACCTTTGCTGGAAAGTTCCTAGAAAGTAAAACGGGGTGACATTGCGACGTTAGGTGTGCATTGTGTTTGTGTTGTGGCGGGTAGAACAGGAGGCGGAGGGGGTTCGTCAGTTTGATTCCCTCTTGCTTCTCAGATTTTTTCTACGAATAAGTTGTTTTTTTTCGTGTTCGTTTATGTACGTATGTATGTATGTATGTATGTACATACAGTTCATTAAAATGAGTTGCAATTACGTCTCATTTACTTGTTCATTCGTAACAACCTGATGAAATTGTGCGCTCTTTATGAACGAAAATCTATTTTTCATGAGAACCTCGGTTTAACCATCCAAACGGTTAACCGGCCAAGTGGTCGGACCAACAGACCGGTTAAGAGAGGTTCTACTGTATTATCTTGACAACTCTGTACAGCTTTATAGACGTATTAGCTCTCGCTAGGTTTCGGGCGTTCTCCTTCATCAGACTTCTGATAGCTCCGATTCTCAAACTAGGGTAGTTTTGGTTCTCAAGGCTAGCATGGTATTCGGGATGTGTTTATCCTCTTGGTTTGGCTGTCCCAGTACTTGTACCTCTTATTATTGACATCCACTAGGAGTGTCAATGGGTGGTTGACTTGGTGTGATTTGTCAAGCGGACGTAAGCAGCAACTTTGATTTTCCTTATTAAGATGTTCTCTCTGGCGATGAGGAATATGATGTGATGACAGTTTTACATGCGTGGTTTGCTAACATTAACTTGGAGATTTCTGCCAGACGCAGGACGTGTATCAATCTTGCGGGTAAAGAACTGTCTGTTTACTTGACCATGCTTACAAGTTATGTTCTATACGCATTCCTTTAGTTTCTGGTTCTCATCAGTCTCATTTTTAATCTGCGTCTTAGGGTTGATCTGGATCTAAATAATCTTGAATTGAATTTCTTTTTACAATTCTTGTTAGACCTGTGACGCATGCGGTGCACTAGTATAAGACGCGAAACGTAACTCCCACCTGGCAGCTATAAACTAACTTGCAAATTTTTTTCGACGCACTTCGGTGGTGGTTGGGGAAATACGGAAGGTGTGCGCCGGATTCGTAGACCCTTCGCTCTGAATGAGAAATGTTTTCAGAACGGCGTTTCTTTTCCTCCTCTTTCACCTGCACGACCTCACTTACGACTCGGCAGCCAGAGCCGGAGTTATGTGGCGCGGATTACACCCAAGTCTTCTTTCTGTTCTTAAACGCGTGTTCTGCGATTTAGGACCTTGTTTGCCTCTCTTGATGGACAACCACAGGGGCGTAGGTCCGTCATGATGGAAGAGTGTTCCACCTTCAGTTAATTGTTATCTGAGAACACGATCTCCGCTCTGTTAGCCAGGTATTGCACATTGCCTATTTTTGTGTAAATTGGGTGATTTGAAGTATTGTGGAAATATCGAACTGTGCTTTAGCTTGCATACACTTTTGTGCGATGGTTGTCTGATACTCTGTGGCATCTCTTCCAGTATGTGTAGGTAGGGTAGTCATCCGTCTTTCTTGCTTCATCATAAAGTCCTCTTTTTTTGTTCATATGCCTTTGGAACTTTTGCTGATGTTGATTGTCATGCGGCTAAATCGCTAACTCATCATCCACTTAGTATATCCGCATGGCAAGATTTCTGGGGCTTCATTGGCGGACTCTTTTTTGAACTGCCTGTATATATCAATGATCACAGCTGTGAATGGAGAGCCTTGTTCGTAGTAGTCACTGACACTGAAGCAGGTAGTTTTGAGGCAAAAGGTGGGAAGCACTATTATGCCTTCTACGGTGATCAGACATAACAGTTTTAACGCCGGTCACGTGGGTATTCCTACCGGTGTCATTTATATACATCTAAAAAAACAGACCCACCATTGAGTAATGATTAATGAGGTACCTTGACTAGAATGAAGTTTGCTGGAAATGATAAAATAAAAGTTATACAACAGTAGAAATGCACAACGGCAAGTTGTTGTAAAATTCCTCATTATTTTTGTTTTTTGTATTATTGAAGTATTTGTAAATGGGAAATGTAAGGTGGTATTGATTACACAGCCACATAAATGCCTCATAAAATTTATGACAATATACGTAAAATGTATGAGGAAATTTTAAATTTAGAGATGGATCAGATTAACAGCTGGGTTCCACACATCATTTGCAACAGTTGCAAAAAGATGATAACGCGTTTGGGAAAAAAATGGTAGAATAAAGAAGATATAACATACTCTGGTCCTGATATTTGTAGTAATCCAGGTCAAAAAGAAGAATGCTTCTTCTGTTTAAACCAAATTAAAGGTTTCAATGTAAAAAATAAAAACACTATTGTGTATATATACACTAAATCTGTAACGACTCCAGTTTCAGTTGAACGGAAAAAGTGTGAAACTGAATCCTATCGTATATCTGGAAGCAGATAGGACAACCATCAGCGAAATAAAGTTTGTTCAGGAACTCTGCCGGATAGCGGATCAACTTCGTTGCCCACCTTCACTGCAAGGAGGTGCCTTGGATGCAGATACGGATAGGACAAACATCCGCGAAATAAAGTTTGTTGACAATTTGAGTCTCAAAGTAATATGCGTTCAATAAGGCNCGGAACAACTCCGTTGCCCACCTTCACCACAAGAAGGTGCCTTGGATGCAGATACAGATAGGACAAGCATCCGCGAAATAAAGTTTGTTGACAATTTGTCTCAAAGTAATATGCGTTCAATGAGGCTGAAAAACCTTACTTATGGCGTTTTTTTAGGTTATGGGGTTATGAGTTTATATGGTTATAATGTTATGGGTTGACCTAGTGTTTCGTGTTTAAAGTTTGAAACAGACTTATATGCGTTTAAAAAATCTAAAAAACAGCAATTATTAGTTTTTGTGAGGTAATGACAAAACCCTGACGTAATAGGGTTAAACGAACCCCGGATTCGAATTCAGCGACTCGAAAAACGTATAGAAAACATGGTTTTATCCCCAGGCCCGAAAGAAAATATTTTGTGGCTGTGTTACATTATTGGTTATCTACATTAGGCGATATGAGGTAGGTGGTGGGTGGTAGGTTTATTGTTACTAGGTGGGGCGGTTTGCTGAGTTTACCAACAACTTGTCCCATGTGGATGTGTTAGTTGGAGTAAGAAGTAATAGTAAGAGGTAGTCGTATAAGTAGGAGGAGAGGGATAGAAGAATTTCGTTTTTCAATTGCCACAGCTATATAAACTGGGATATTAATGTGAAAAGCTACAAATTTTTGTGACCCCGTAGGGAATTGAACCCGGAGTGACTTGCTGGAGAGCAAGAATGCTAAACTCTTAGCCAACGGAGGGGCATTCCTCATTATTGACCAATAAAATGAGTAGTAGAGCGCAATAACGAAATATGTCGAACCCACATTAACTTTTAAAATTATATTGAGAGCATAAGTAATATTTTTTGTGGGGCTTTAGGGCTCGACAACATCGAGGTCATATTCATGCAGGTGGGGAAAAATGCAGTTTCGCTCCATAGAGAAGAGCCACAGTAACTCTTCCCCGTGTGTGTGACTCGCCGAATATCTCGACCATACCCACTAAAATACCCTCATGATGTCAACAACTGTTTAAATACAAAGATGAAAGAAAAGAAAAGCTAACAGTTGCCCAATACATTATGGAAAGATGTTTACAATTGCCAAAACACCGACGACAAATTCAATGTATTTATCTCAATATTCCTAAAACATTACAACTCTAGTTTTCCCATAAAACGCAAGTTAATTAACACAAAGAAATACAATAGATGGATCACCCAAGGGATAAGGATTTCTTCAAAAAACAAACGCCGTTTATATTATCTTTCAAAACGCTATAACCAACCACCCGAATTCCATAATTATTTTCGTAAATATAAGACTATTCTTCGAAAAGTAGTCTATGCAGCTAAAGTAATGGAAAACGACAGGCATATACTAAAATCGAACAACCGGATGAAAGCCATGTGGAATATTGTTAAAAATTACACGTCAACTTCTGAAAATCGCGAAGAAAATGTTTCTTTACTAAACGATGGCAAAATCGTAACAAATCCTCAGGACATCGCAAATTTGTTTAATTCTCACTTCTCAGAAGTTGGTAAAATAACGAACTCAATATATCCAAATCAATGTCCTCCAATTATATCCACCCACGTACCCAATTCTATGTTCACTTCCGAAACTAACGCCAGTGAAGTCATGAGAATCATCAGCTCATTAAAAAACAAATTTTCAACAGGCGTAGATGATATACCTGAGTTTATTGTAAAATTTTCGTCCCATGCTATATTAAATCCACTCATAAATATTTTTAATAGTTCTTTATCGGAAGGGGTGTTTCCTAAAATATTTAAGAGAGCTAAAGTGAAACCTTTACACAAGAAAGAAAACAAACTTAATATTGGAAAATACCGACCAATATCTCTACTAACCACTTTCTCAAAACTGACTCAATCTGGAACGAACAAGGTCGTCAAATGCCTCTCGATGTTTTCTGAGCGTGTTGGCGACTTTTCTCTCCGTGTGGGGTCACAGGGGTGAATGTTTGCACCCACGTTTTCCAAAAAGCAATACAAACTTATATTAAACGTTCCTAATTATTTGGACGGTAAGAGGTATCGTTACAGAGAGAGAGAAAGGAGTTAAAATTTGGTAATTTTTGGGTTACGTGATTAATATTCGGCTCCTTTTCAGACCATTACCTTCGAATGGCTATTACGTAGACTAGAATATACTGTTACCTTATATTCTGATGCGACCCTCCTTTTCTTTACCTACGAGTTAAAGATATAATTGTATAAAACCAGTTACATTTCGAAATGTCAATGCGGGGAATAGGTATAGGAATATAGAAATTGGGTTGAAAATTGTTTAACTAAGATTATTCGGATGTGTTGTTCGAGATACAGCAGGCTAAAAATTCGACGAAAAGAGACCAATGAGAAAAAAGATTAAAGAAACTGAATACAATTATTAGCGCGAACAGCGAACAATTTTAGGTGTCCGGTGCAAGTCCTCTGGATAACGAGGTAAAATAATCGAGAAATTTTACCACGATAAAGTTACCAGAAAGTTAATTTGTAGAACTAAACATTTAATTTATTTTATTTTATGCTGATACATTCAATGTGTTGTCTACTATAAAAGACTTACATTTTTCATTCTATCTAGTTTCGAAAACATATTGTGATTGAGGGACATTTCTCTAGAGCCACTTGAAGAACCTGCCGTTCGAGGTCACCAAAGCCAAGTGCAAACAAACGCCAGGTCGTGGCCTCCTACAATTACCAACTGAGCCGGCCAACGGTACACCGTTGCCACATAATGCATGATCCAGCCTGATAATTGTACTTGGATGTTGTGTACGGACTTTGGGAGTCGAGGTGGATGGTGCGGTGGCAGCAGGAGGCCTGGGGGTCGAGTCCCGGTCCGTCGCAATTTTCACCTTGCCTAGACGATGCTAACTTTCCTGCCTGAGAATAGGCACTCGGAAGTTGTGAGTTCAAACGCTGCGGAGTTTACAGAGCAGAGGGACAACAAAATTGTGCTTTGACAGTTTTTTGAGCTGGAGAGGGCAACGCGGGGCTACGTTCTCAGCTATTGGGCGCCAAAGTAGATGTATTTACTCATCTCTGCAAAAAGTGCGCATAAACCTCAAATAATCTTGTCAGAAAAGCAGTTCCGAACTGCGTATGACCACGTGGGGGGCAACAAACTAAGTTACTCTCCGGAAATAAGCAAGGGACCATCCCATCAATTCCGATCAAGGGCCCATGGGCAGTGGTGGATTTAATATTTATAAAAGAAATGATTTAATAAATACGTAGTTATCCATTTATTATTCAAAATAAATTGTAGATATTGTGCAGTAAAAATCCGGTATTCATAAAACAAAGGAATTAATGACATTTCCGACGAAGGAAAGTCCGCCACTACCCGGAGAAAAACCCGGGCCAGGATGACCCCAAACAAAGTTTCTGGAGCTCGAGAAGTTCGTTTGATATTTCTCAACTGACATGGACCACAGACGGATAATTATCAACAAACAGGTGTAGCAGAGACATTTTCCCACATCATTTTCATTTAGGTATTTTATTACGAATGATTAACATTTGTATGATTTGCACTCTAAATTTATTGACCAGATGTATTATTAACACCAAAATTTTAGTGGCACTCATACCTATTCCTGATTTACTTGATCTTAATTTTGGGGGGGATGATTTTTGTAAAGGGGAGGGAAAGTGTCGTCCCCGTCCCCCGCCGTGCACCTTGACTATGTGCTTGAATAGAAAGAAGCACAAATGTGGAAATGAAGAAGACATCTTCCCACATGGGATTCAAGAATAATGAGCAGCATAAGTATGTCCTTCTGCTTCATTTATTCAGCTTCCTGCTCACAGTGTAACAAGAGAGACTTTTAACAATTAAATCAATTCATGTCTTCCAGGTTTGACGACAGACCTCTCTGATAACATTTTCCTGGTGGCTCTAGGCTCATTTATATTTTTGGAGGTTTAGGGAGTTTTGAGTCAATTTTTTATTTCTTGTGCTTCAGCAGAAAACAAATTAATTTTTGAGAAAATTATATAAAATTTAGGATCTTTAGAATCACTTGTTTCAAGAAGTTAAGCAATTAAACTCGTTAAAAATTCTGCCTCCCATTTTTTTGTGGTTGGTTTGCAAGGGGCTCTTACCTGTATAGTTAAAGCAACCTAGTCACATAAGATGAGACTACAAAACCGCTCTGACAACTTACTTTTAACCATTCCCCTTGCCTCAACAGTAATATTTTTCCTCCACATCATAACTTTTGGTTTGTTGAGAGTATCCTATGTATTCCCTAACATCTTCAAGTTGCTCTCATTGATAAATCATCTTTTCTCTGATCTTAGCATTATTACTGGTTACATTTTAAAAAATCAAATCAATGTATTCTCTAATTTAATTACTAGCAAAGAAAATAGAAAGAATTTAGATTTTAGGCATTTGTGTGGTATCTTTAGATCTTAGGGCTCCAGAAAAATTGGAAGATACAAATGTGTAAAGAATAAAACATTATTCTAGAAATAAGCATGACTCATAAGAAAATTGAACTCTTGAATTATTAAATAAGTCTATTTAATTCCAAATTAACAATAATTTGCTGAACCAAAATTAAATTTATTTTTACAGGTCAAATTATTTAAATACATTTTTCTTTAGTCATTATTGTCTAAGTAGAACATAGCACACGTCCAGTGATGATATCCAACCGAATATTACAATTGCGAATTGGTGTTTAAGTTATCCAAATGTAAATTTAATTTATTGTTCTCATATTAGAGCGCTTGAATTAACAAATTACTTAATTGTTTCCAAGAATAATCTTCAACATAATTTGTATTTCTTTTATATATCTGATTTTTTTAACAAATTGGGTTCAAAAGGTTTTTAGATACAGAATAATTCGACAACATGAAAGTTTTCAATGTACACACATAACGCTTGAAACTTGTGAAATTTGAATGATTAAGAATTATTCTGCAAGAAACAATTCACAAGTTTTGTTTTAATTCATAAAATACATTATTTATTGCATTTCAAGTTATAAAGTAAATAGTTTTATGGTACGTTTAAAAGTTTCTTTCTTCCTTGAGGTTTTAGGGTTCGTCAACGTCATTAGAACCCTTCATTTAAAAGTATACACATAAAGAGTTGTAAGGAAATATATTGCAAAATAATTAATTTTTAATGGTAAAAACTGTTTAATTCTTTTTGATCTCATAAGATCATCATATTATGGGTTATAACATTATGGTAAGCATGTGCGTTGCTGCTTTTTCTGTGTATGAGAGGAGACGGTCATGCAAAATTTCTGAGAAGTCATCTAACATTTTTAGGCACAAAAACAATAGTAATTTGCTTCCATGCATAGAGAGAAGGAAAATAAAAAGAATAGATCTTTAAATATCTCCTATTTCCAGAGAACCAGTTCCTGGAATATTTTTGGGATATCATTACTGCACATGTCCCTGTGCTAAGAATAGTGGGTTTGAATCCAATAAATGACATGGGAGACAGTTCATTTTGTTGATACATCATCTTCTGGACATCCATGTGAAGAAGAATATTGTAACAATTTATCCAATCATAAATAAGTAAATAAATTTTATTGTCAAAAAAGCAGTACAAACTGCGTATGACCATGTGGAGGACAATAAACTAATTTACTCTCCGGAAGCAAGCAAGGGACCATACCATCAATTCCGATCAAGGGCCCTAAGGCACAGGCGGATTCAAAAATTTCAGCAAAAATTCCTAGATAAGATGAAAAGTTAGCTACAAATTATAATACTAATAGAATGTCTATCATATCATCCAGAATTAAAAGCTACCTACAATACTATCTCCACTAGGTTGGCTTTCACTAGCCCTCCTACATTTCTAGTGGCCAGCCAGAAATCACTACGAATATATCAATACCTTACGTATTTTATCTTTTAAAAGTTTTGAAAAATATATTTTTACTCGGGAAAAGTCTCCCAAATATATACCTTAAACACCAAAGTTAGATATAAAAGACAAGAATATAGATTCCCTGATTCTTCCAGTATTTGTCTTTTCATCATTGCACTTGTATAGATTCTAGGAACATATGATAACTATAATTGTATATTGTGTGTGTATGAATTACATATATACATAATAATTATACATCTCTCGCATTATGTTGGAATTATACATTGCTACTTCAAATTAAGATTACACAAAGAGAAGACACCAAACAGCTGTATACAATAAGAACAACATTTATAAGTTGCACCAGTTAAATTCATTCAGTCGTAAGTTTAAGGAGGTCATACCCAGCAGTTTTTACGATAAAAATAGTTTAAATAAAGAGAGGATAGGGAATTTTGTCAGAATTATAAACAAAGATATTAGTCCTTGAAGTTAGATCCAGTTTTACTTGTTTTTTAATGCTAATTTATTTATGATAAAATAAAACTAACATTTATAAGCAATAACTTACCCAAGACTTATAAGATTTGTTGTTCCAGGGAATAGTAACGTGACGATTCATAATAGGAATAGCACTAGGGAATATACAAATCCCAATCTTGATTATGTTTAGGTTATAAATTGCTAACTGTAGAAGTTATTATAAATCCATATGAATTAGCATCAAGAAATGTATATTTGAAAACAAAATTGTAAGTTCTCTAATAAGAAATCAATCACAGAAGACATAATTTTAATAATGAATAAATGGAATGTCAGAATTCAAATTAGTAGGCCTATATGGAACTGTCATGGAATTATTATAACAATCTTCTGGGCAGAACACTTTATTACATTCAATTATATGGCAAATATACAATTTAGAACTAAGATTTCACCCACTTACTCATAAATTAATGGAAATACAATTCTCCAAAATCAATACTTCATAACAATCACAGCATGACAAAATTGCATCATTACACTTCTTATGGATATTCTTCACTGAAATGAGTTTTCAAGCATATCCAATATCCATATCATCTCTTTGTCACATTTTATCACACAAATACATCACTTCATGCAGAAGAAATGAAGCCAGAAGTATTGTAACATTGAAGATAAATCACACAAAATTGTCCGAATACTTTAGAGGTCATTATTCACACCAAATTAAACGAATCACTTTTGTTATATGTAAAATACATACATACACTGAATGTGATCTTGCGCTACAAAATTTACTATAAAAAAAAGAGTGAAATAAAAACAAATGACAATAAAATGATGCTTAAGTAATGAAAAGACAAATTATATGCAAAATATTTATCACATTTTCCAAATAAACCATTAACACAAACTTTAAAACTTTTAACATAAAATCAATAAATTTTTAAGAAACTGGTTATGTATCTCTAAGTTAAGGCAGTTGTAAGTACAGACACATATTCAAAAAAGTAGGTAACAATGAAGATTTAATTACACAATTCATATCTTAATCATTGATAGATCCAAGACCAACAATCCAATGTGAACATATAAATTTTCTAAATCATACTACAAGAGTTTTTAAATCATTCCTCAAATAACACACGATTAAGATAAAATTTTTAAAGATTTTATTTGATTTTTTTCCAAACATATGTTTCAGAGCTGAAGAAGACAGATTACAATAATGAAGAATAGACTTAGGTTAATGTGATACCTTACCATTTGTACTAACATATTCATTTTGTGGTTGAAATCCCAAAGTCATCGGCCAACACAATAAAAAAAATGAGTGGCTTCATCACAACCACAAGAAGCTGTACAACAGATCTGCAACAATGTAGTCCAAGAGAAGCACTAGCAACAGCTGCTTGCCTTTGGACGATCAACAAAAAATTGAAGTAGAAAACAATTATATGAATTATTTAGAATTCATCATTTGTGAAGGCTTCTTTTCAGAAAAGAAATTTTTCAACATAAATACTTGTCCTATAGTAATGAAAAGTATAGCTAGAGTCTCCAAAATTGACCACCACATAACTCTTTCATTAATTTCTTCTGCCCTTTTACGTCCCTGAGCTTCTCTTAAACGATGGTGTGTTTGAAAGTCTATTATGGTATTTAAACTTTTATGTATTTCTTGACTTGTTGACTCCATCTAAACAAAACACAATGTATAAGATAATGAAGTAAATCATAAGTCCATATAAAAGTAATTTTAAAAGACAAGAAACATGCTATCACAAGCAATACATTCCTTTAATACCAAAAAATACCAACTGCAATAAATACAAGTGATTGTGTAGCAGTATAAATGTTCTAACTCAATGTCAGAAAATTTAAAATTCATGTCCAAAAGTAATCAGTATAAAATTGTTTTCACACCTGTGTCATAACTGTTACATGTTCTCCAACTCCAGGTAAAGGTTGTTCATCACCAACTTGAAAATCCATGTACACAAGTTTATGTGAGAATGTAGAAAACTCATTACTAAAACAAGCCTTGTAAACACCAGATATTTCTGGTGTAAATGTGTGACTGTCAAACTGAGCCATCTCTTTTCTGTAGATAATTTGTTTGTTAGGATCTTCAAGCGTCACGTCAACATCATACTGTCCTCCTGTCACAACCTATAAACATGATTAGGTTATTTTTAAGCACAAGTTATTCACGTAATAAGGAAGAACAACAAATACTATTTTAGAAAGAGAAATGTTTACCGACCTGAAATTCGAGAGTGGCAGACACATTCTTCGGTATTTCCTGATAGAAACATTCTTTCGCGCTATCAGGTAACTCGAAAGTTAATTCTACTCCATCCGCCAAGTACATACAAGCAAATATTGCTGATAATAATGCCCATACCGACCAACAATCCATTCCGGCGTACTGTCAAATTTGCATTTAATAATTTTTTTAGAGAAATAAGTAATTTTGCGGTCAAATGTTATAAGAATAATTTGTAACTAGTCGACGCTCATCGACGTCTACAACCTTCGCAACTCGAACGTGGCCGGAAGCGGATAGCTGTCTCGTCGTCTCCTTCTCTAACACATCAATGCTGCCATCTATGATTGGAGATGGGCTTTAATATTTCCGACTGCGATAGTCTTTCTCACCAACCAACGGGATTCGCTGGAAAAAGGCACGAATACAAACAGAAAAAGCTCGCTGTCTTGTTGATTTAAATTGTGCTTTTTTACATTATGCCCTCAACAGTTTCGAAATTGATCCATGCCGAAGATGTTTTCAGACCACTGTATGAAGATCATGATTACTTTCTCAATCCTTCTACGGTTAATTGCTTATGTGACCGTCCAACGGAAAATACATTTCAAGATAGAAAGTGCAAAACAAACGTTCAGGACTATTCCATTTTTTCTTCAAGTTCTCAAGATAAGAAGTTCTACGCAACATCATCGGGAGCTAGAGACTTTCTGACTTTCAAAAAGAACGCAGAAGATCACCAACAGTCACCTTTCAAATGGGAACTTAACGTTCAAAAGGAAAAGGAAAAGAATACGAAGCATTCTTTTAAGACGCGAAAATATAATAAAACGAATTATAGTAACAATACATTTTTGAATCGTGGACACTTAGCTGCAAAGAGAATAGAAAATTGTGCATTTGTAAAAATTCACGGTCTGTCAGATTTAAGGTTCTTGCAAGAAAAAGTAAAAAGATTGGGAACAAACCCTTTAAAGAAATACTATCACACTATTTTTAATCTGAGAAACTGTTACAAATTAAATAAACGAAATAGGTGTGAAAGTTTCACATTTCATGATGAACATTACAATGCCTCTGTGTCAATTGCCAAATCGTGGAAGTCGTATGTATGCCGTTCCGTATTCTTGTACCTTCGGGATCTCTTATACAGTTTCAGAGAAGTAAGCCCCGCTCTTCTTCTTAGATCCATGAACCCAGCGGAAGCGAACTTAATGGACGAGCCCGCCACTGGGATGCACATACATTTTAGTCTAGGAGGTGTTTCTTTTCCCCCACTAATAATGTATAAAATCTATACAAATTGCCCGGTCGTTAGTATTTCAGACGTTGTGATGAGGAAAAAGAAGAAAGAACCTCTGTGTTTCACGTTTCCTGGAAAATCGGACGATCACACCGATGATAATAACAACTGGAGACCATTAAATGACAATTATTCGAAGTTCGATGAAAACAAACCACCCAAAAACGTGGGAAGTAGTTCTACTGGATCTGGAAGTTACATATATAGCTGGGCTGATAGTATTTCTACTTCACGTGAAAAAACGTACATTAAGACCAATGAATCTTCGCGTCCCTCTGAATTATGTGATTATTTCCCCAACGATTCCATTTTTCACTTTGAGGATGAACTTATGCAATGGGCCAAGAATTTGTGAAGATTAAAAAAATGTGTAATACTTATTTTTATACTAACTTATTAAATTATACTATCTATTAGATACTAATAATAAAGCCAACTTTTGAGATACAATTGTTATTTTGTGCGAGCTGGTTCATATACGTTGTTTAGACTGGTAAAAGATATCGTAATGCATGTGCTTCGTCTAATTACAGACATTGCTCGGATACAAATTGTTTTCTCCTCTGATGTACCTTTTAGGAGGGCTTATATCATAGGAAAATTAAGTCCGCTCAAATTCACTCTATACATCATAGATCCCAGAATTGACGAAACACAAAAGCTTAGCAATATTTTGCTAATATAAGTGATAAAGTATACAGTTAATATGCCATTCGTTGAAACATTTACATCTATATCTTAATTATTATATACCTTTATTCATAAATCCATATCTGTTCATTTACGACAAGAACTTTGAAATCAGATTGTTAAATATACATGCAATCGGTCAGTTTGTATTAATACTGTATTAATATTGTAAATTAATACGAGTTCCTTTACTTTAAGTATTGCAACATATTATTCTCATACACCAGAAGTACCGTCACAGACTTTTCTCCAAATATTTTCTAACTACAGTATTTTCCTACGTCGGCACTTCACTTGACGTTGCGTATTTGCGTATTTGCCAACAAGACCAAGTGTAGACCAAGTATTTGTCTGTATTCGATGTATTTGTTCTACAGTGGCAAATACGCAAATACACGAACACCCGTATCCGTCCAGTTGTCGCTTTTTAGTCTCACATCAAAGGACTCCAATAAGGCAAATATTCGCATGAACCTTCGTCCACATATCTTGGTTCGCCGTGTTTCGCTCAGTAGAGAGCGAACGCTCCAGGCTTATTGATATTCTGATTCTTTAACCTATACTTTTGACTTTTTTTATTCTACATATTTTGATAACTGGACAACATTTCTGTGGACTGATATAACGAAACAGTATAAATATACTAAATAATATAATAATACTAAAACCGAACAACCGGATGAAAGCCATGTGGAATATTGTTAAAAATTACACGTCAACTTCTGAAAATCGCGAAGAAAATATTTATCAACTAAACAATGGCAAAATCGTATCAAATCTGAGGACATCGCAAATTTGTTTAATTCTTACTTCTCAGAAGTAGGTAAAATAACGAAATCAATATCTCAAAATCAATGTCCTCCAATTAAATCCACCCGCGTACCCAATTCTATGTTCACTTCCGAAACTAACGCCAGTGAAGTCATGAGAATCATCAGCTCATTAAAAAACAAATTTTCAACAGGTATAGATGATATACCTGAGTTTATTGTTAAATCTTCGTCCCACGCTATATTAAATCCACTCATAAATATTTTTAATAGTTCTTTATCGGAAGGGGTGTTTCCTAAAATATTTAAGATAGCTAAAGTGAAACCTTTACACAAGAAAGGAAACAAACTTAATATTGGAAATAATCGACCAATATCTCTACTACCCACTTTCTCAAAAAATCCTAGAAACATTGTCTTATAAGCGTCTTCTAGGTTTTTTATCAAAAAATAACATTCTCTCTGACGAAGAACACGACTTTCGGAAACTTTTTCCAACACAAGCACCATATTTTCTTCCTTAATCGATGTTACCACATCTCTTGACCGCGGAAAAAATCCTCAGGGTGTTTTTCTTGACTTATCCAAAGCATTCGATGTCATCGATCACGAAATTCTCCTTTCCAAATTGCATTCGTGGATTTCCACATCAATGGCTAACTTCTTATTTAAAAGATAGATATCAACAGGTCGAAATATCCTATACTAAAAATAAAGTACTTCAGCGTTGTCTTTCAGAAACAAAGCCACTTACTTGCGAAATACTCCAAGATTCAATTCTCGATCCTATGCTCTTTTTCTTGTATGTGAACGACATGTCATCATCCACATCAGATTGCAAAATGGTTCTTTTTGCTGATGACACTAATTTACTATGTAAACGCCAATGCTCAAAAAGTTTTGTCTAACCTTTCGACTTGGTTCCATGCAAATCGTCTCATTGTAAACACTGACAAAACAGTGTCTATGTCATTTCACAATAGTAATACAAAATCTTTACCCCAGGTTTCTCTTTCTTTAAACGGAACACAATTAAAAACTGTTACGAATACAAAATTCTTAGGTCTCCATATTCAAGACAACCTCAAATGGAATTGTCACATTGACAATCTTAATTCCCAATTAAGCAATTTGTGTTACGCATTCCGAATCTTAGTTAACGCAGTTAGTCCACGTATTTCCCGTTGCGTTTATTTTTCAAACATTTACTCCCATTTACGTTATGGCATTACCTTCTGGGGTAATTCCGGTCAATGTATTCAACTTTCAGAATTCAGAAGAGAATAGTTTGGATAATTTGTAAATCTCACCCCCGAAACACTTGTAAACCTTTATTCAAGGAATTAAAATATATTAACACTTCCTTGCATTTATATCTATGAAACGGTCGTGTTTGTTAAGACCGAATTACTGAAGTGCCACCCTTGCTTCAGACGAAACAGTCTCGTTCACGAACACAATACTCGCAATAGTAATAATATTCATCGTCCGAGTGTCAACCACTCTTTGCATAAAAAGGACCTTATCATTCGGGAATCGTTCTATATAATTCCCTCCCCAAGCATATAAAAGATATTATGAAATTGAATCTGTTCAAATCAGCGGTCAAAAACTATCTCCTGCACCAGTGCTTCTACAATGTAAAACAATTTACTGATTTTAATAAAAGTTAAATTCGTCTTGTACTTTATCACGCCATTGCTGTAGTACTTTTTAAACAACTTATAACAATTTCAAAAACTATTTTCTTGCATGATTGTGTTGTCTTATGGCTCATATTAATTTAGTTTTATGTGTACTCAACTTTGGCACGGTTGTGTACATAAATTCTGTAGCCCCATCCTGGCCCGGGTTTTTCTCCGTTTTTCCTTCGGGTAGAGGCGGATTTATCATACAGGTTCTCTAGGCTTTGTCTAGGGGCGGGTCTATTGTAACAATAAATCGTGAATTTAGTGTTATTTCAATTCTTTTGATTTTTAAGCACTATACTCAGTATAATCTACTGTTCGATAACAATTTGTACTTGTAAAATAATTTTGTTGTGTTAAATTACAAACTTATTGATATTCTATTAGTATTATAACTTCTAGCTAACTTTTTATCTTATCTAGGAATTTTTGCTGAAATTTTTAATCCGCCTCTGCCCTAGGGCACTTTATCGGAATTGATGGGATTGCTTATTTCCGGAGAGTAATTTAGTTTATTGTTCTCGACGTGGTCATACGCAGTTTGTACTGTTTTTTTGAAAATAAATTTATTTATTTCTTGAATTATATCAAATACATTGCGTCTATCGTTGGTACACTGCCGGCACTTCACTGGGCGTTGCGTATTTGTGTATTTGTAAACAAGGCAAAATGTATATGAGCTATTTGTCTGTATTCGATGCATTTACTCTACTGAGGAACTCCCGTACCCGTCCTTTTGTCGGTTTTTTGACACACATCAATGGACTCAAATATCACACATCAAAGGCAAACACTTGCGTGAAGCGTCCACACTTGGTTTGCGTGTTTCGCTCAGCTGAGCGCGCGAAATCGAGATTTGTTGATATTCTGGGTCTTTAACCTATTTTTTGACTTTTCTTATTCTACAATTTCTTTAAAAAGAGTTCGGATATTTATATGGGATGCAAAAACGAAAAAGTATAAATATTTTTTTAATTATAACTAATACACCCGTCATTGGTATAAGAAAGTATGTGACATTATTGGGTTATTTGCGTGTTCGGGGTATGTGAGGAAGGCATGTTTGTGATATTTGTGAATACGTCAAATATTTAGCCAAATACAGCGATTCCGCTACACAAATACCGCAACGCCAAGTCAAGTGTCTGCATTTGAATAAATAAAAAATAGAGTAATTTCCTTTGACAAGATGGGGAAGCGAAAGACTGCAGTTCATTTTCCTCTTGGTACATTATACGAAGTCTTGATTTCGTCTTTCATATCAGATATTTGTTTTTCATCAAAATATTATAATTGTTTATCCAGGACCACTGGGTTTTGGCAGAATATCTTACAAAATCCTTTGCTGTAAAAATGTGAAGCTGGACTGAATATCGATTTCCATTTGAATTACTGGCTTATTTTCAGGAACTCGCTTTGTCAATTAAGGAATTCATGATGTATTCGTAGTACTTACATCACATCTATTTTATCGCATCGCTAGATTTACGTTAAGGAAGTCCATTGTTCGTCAATTGATTTTCTAAATAATCTTTCAAGTATGATATTTTAGTTTTTCCGCGCAGCAAGGTATACCGCCTTTTCAATAAACCATAGACAAATTTAAGCTCGTTTGCTTCAAAAATAATCGTCCAGTGATCACTCCCGTATTTAGAGTAAGGTAATTTTTTTACTACATCAATGAATAAAAGCTTACAATAGCGTGCTATTGAAGCTTACCTACATGGAGAGATAGGAGGTAGGAGTTGGATGGTAGGCTATTGATAGTAGATGGGCCGGTTAGCTCGGTTTACCAACAACTTGACCCAAGTGAAGGGGTTAGTAGAAGTGTTTAATAACAGTTAGAGTTATTGATAATAGCAGGAGGTGGAAGGAGGGTTTGCTTTTCAGTAGTAACAGTTATATGAACTAGGACATTCATGTGAAATTTTTCTAACCCCACCGAGAATTGAACGAGGGATGACTTGGTGTAGAGTAAGAACGCTATCACCTGAGACACCAGAGGGGCTGGCTCTCTTACCTTAACGGATCGCGGACTTACGATAAACCGCAGATTAAAGAAGGTGGGATAAACAGCAAGTGTAAAATCAAAATGTGGGAATGTTGAGTTAGAGAAACTATTCATTATCTTAGAGTAAAACCAGGAAATAGTCATTCTTCATATTTACATTTTTAAACGATTTTTTATCAATTGAATTTCCTTTTATATACTTTACTCGCTAACAACTTCAGAAGCTACAAGTCATTCAAGGAGTCGTACACTGTCGTAGCCTTTTTTTACTGGTATAAGACAACTAGGAGGACAATAAACTGATTAATTAGGAAAATCATAATTAAAGAAAGAAAACAAAATCAAATAGCGCGTTTCGCTGGAAGAGAAAATCAATCTCATTTTAACAACTTCATTATTAATTCCATTTTCGCTCACTGATATGCTCATCGATGTGCCGAGGAAGATAAATATAGGTTGATAATGACTACCACTGAGTAGGTAAGTTATTCTGAGTATTTTTATTATGAAATTTGATTTTTCAGGAATTTGGTTTTCGAAGGTCTTTATACCTTGGAAGCTTCCGATCACTGCCTGCTATCTAGCGACGACTGGACGTACTAGTGGTGCTGTTTCTGGTGGTTGTGTGTCGGTGTAAACATGGTAGTAAGTAATTTATTGTTATTAGTAAATAAATCCGTAGTTTTAGAAAGTAATCTTGATTCTACCGAGAAATGAGCATGTGAGCATGTCAACTAGGAATCTATCATTTCAAATTCTTTGCATGGTTTGTGTTAATATCGTGCATCGATCCTAGTCAGAATTGTCATACGAAAACTTCATTTTACACTGTCTATACAATTAATTTTCAAACTATGATTTTAATTGGAAGGTTATGTGTATAAAGAAGAAGGAGTTTCAGAAATACGTATTTTGTTTATATAGATATTATGAATTGTGGAATTCCCTTACCTGTGTAATTCTCTGTTGGAATTATTTATAAATAAGATTATTTTTGTTTTATTTTATGGAGTGTTAAGTCCCTTTTTTCTAAATAAGTATGTTTCATATTTGATATTTATTCATGAACAGCTTTCATGAAAATTTAATATTTGAAGGCTATACATATAATATAATGATCATTATTGCTTACAACTATTCTGTATGACAGTTTTAACTATTCCATGTTTGCATATGAGTTGCAAATTGAATGTATTGCTGTCGTATGGAGTTAGAAAAGTTTGAGCAATTAGAATGTTATTTAATTAGTTGTTGTGTGTGCAGAACCCTGTGATACAGTTCTAAACATGTATACAACTGAAAGGATAATAATATTTTAAGAAATTTTGTTTATTATTCTCCAAGTTGTCATATGCAGTTTGCAACTGCTGTTTTGACAAAGTTTATCTCAGAAATTTTTTTAAAAGCAGCATCTTGTTGTTATTATGCTGAGAAGGGAAGTGACAATGTATTAAAATTGATTTTCAATGTATGCCTATTGTCAACTGTACAATTATTTTTTAAGTAGGCAATATGTTAAATAGGACATTATGTGTTTAAGAGCTATGTACATCTGTTTTTGATTTGTAATCATTTGATTTGGGGTACTGTTTCAATTAACTGAATATTCAGTTTTGGTTTGAATATGGCAGATAGTGTCTTTTATAATCTTCATCACACATCATGCGTTTGCTTACTAAAAAACGTGGTGACCCACTAACCAAGAATGTATTTTGGGGAGTGTCCACACTGTGGGAGATCTGGGGAGAATGGAATACTTCCAACCTAGCGAGGGATTTGGGGGTCCATCCCTGTTAATATTTTGAAAGTATAATGCTTCAAATAATGTTTTTAAGATAGTAAATGATCCTTAAACACTAACAGAAACTATGATTTTATGAAGAAAAAAAATCATCACATTTATTATAACTAGGGTTGTTATGATTTAAATCAAATGATTAAATTCATTGATTTAAATCAAATGATTAAATTCATTGATTTAAATCAAATGATATTTTCATTAAAAAACATGATTTTTATCATTTTTCACTTTTTAGGTAAAAATTAATAAATGTAGCATATTCGTACACATTTTTGATTAGACTTACGGTATTTGCTTAGATTAGACATACAGTCTTAATGTTCTCAATGCAAAATTTATCAGTAAATTATTAATTTAAACTTTTGTGTTATTAGTTATACCAAGAAATATGAAAATTAAGAAATTGACTGCAATAAAATATTCAACTCGAAACTTAATAAGTTGATTACATTAAGTATAAAATAGTCTTAATAACTTATAATTATTTGTTTTTGAGTTGAAAACATTGATATTTTAGAATTTACTACAATATTTTATATCAAAATTTATATTCAGAATATTCTAGTATTATGTAATTTTTCATTATATTAATTCAAATAAATATTATAGAAATTAAATAGTTAATTCATATAAAATACTAAGCTTCCGGTACACTATTATTATGTGAATCATTGTGCTTAGTAGAAAAACAATCTAAATGATTTTTCATTCTCGCGACAATTCCTTGCATTTTTTTTTGATGCATTGCAGAAACTTTGCTTGCAGTCATTTTCCATCTGTCACTTCATCAAAACTATTCCAAACAGGATCTTTTTTGCGACCAGCCATTTTCTACTCTTAAACTAACTATTTGAATTTATAGCACTTATTTAGATAAGAGTTTTCAAGTCAACTCGCACCTAATCGGGATGAAAACACAGTTAAGATTCAAACTGCATAACAAGACTGTCAAGTCTTGAAATGTTTGAAGCTGTTTCCTATTGGTAAACCTACGAAAACCCGCACACGATTTTTCATATATATGAATAACTGCGACGTTATTACAATAAAGGATTTGAATGTACAAATCTGTATTGCGTATGCCACAAAAATAATGTCTGACCTTAAATTTCGTAATTTCATATTTATGAAATTGATAAAGAGTTATTTTTTATTTTAATAATTGAAACAGGAAATTGTTGTAAAAAATTTGATTTAAATAAAAATAATCTGATTTTTTTAATTTAAAAAAATCATGATTTATATCAACATTAATTATAACCCTGCTCGTTAATCTGTCAATGGTCCAGACAGAAATTAGAGAAACTATCACATAAAGAATTATAACGTTATGTTTATTTTAGAATCTTACATTTCTTCATGTTTTGAGTTATTTATCAGAAAAACAAGTCAATGTATATATATTTTTAATATGGAGTGCCACTGCCTCAAACATAGTAATATATGTCACTACCTGTTGTAATTTGATAATAGAAAATACGGTCTGTCATCCACTTGTTACATATTTTTCTCTTTCGATTTCCTGATGAAGTAAAATCTGTTTAAACCATTTTAAATGCTATTAAATTAAACTTTGTAACATTTGTACGACAATTAATGACCATTATATAATTTATTTAATTTGTACCATTTGTTTTCAGTGGGTGAATTTCTTTGCTAAATGTGAATTTTGTTGCGTGAAGTGAAAGTTCTTAAACTCTGCTAAATTAAATTTCTAATATTTCTTGAGTTTAGGTCAGGAAATGCAAATCTTATTGAACTTGTGACCATTTTTATTTATAAAATATCACCTTCATGACCACAAATATAAGTGAAAGTTTATGTTCAACAATCTTTTAGAACAGTTATTCTGGAATGAAGTATTCCTAATGCATATTATTAAGTACTGCCGATTTAATGCAATTTTATTTATTAATGTACCACTAATAAAATATTTAATACTCTTCATGGAGTAAAATTTCACAAATAATATTTACTATTGGTTAAATTGTTCTAAATTGTCTGTAAAATATTATTTAACTCAACACATTTAAGTTTCACTGAGGGAAGATCATGTATAATTTCAAGTTAATCAATAATATTGAATAGTAACTGACTTGAATCACATCTTTTTCTTTTACATTGTGATTTTAGCCAGTGTAGTTTTTAGTATAACTGGTTTCTAGTATTTTGTGTATATGAGGGATAATATTTTAGTGTGAGGTTTTTCATGAAATGCATTCTGTGTGTTGTTTTGTATCCGTCGTCATGGCTTGACTCTCGGCCAATAGTCAGATTTATTTTATAAATTTATTGTCGAAAAAGCGGTTGACTGCATGAAGAACAATAAACAAATTTATTGTCTTGTATTTTCGTTTGAGCCAACTTAGGATCACAGTAACGAGCGCTATTGAGACCTTTTTCTACTCTCATTGGTCTCTCGTGATGATACATTTGGGGCGGGGGTAGCATCTAGACCAGCGCTGTCCAACTGGCGGCCCGCGGAACTATTTTTGCGACCCACGGAATATTGTACAGTTTACATCAAATTTTTCGTTAAAAGTTGGGGAGGGACAAAACTTTGTGTTATAATTCTATAGTCATAATTAGTATTTGATGTGGCTTGTCCGGTGAGAGAAAATAGAAAATTGTGTTTGATATTAACCCGTCATGCAATACAATATTTGACAAACCTCGTCCCGTGCTGGTTAATTTTCCCGTGCCATACATTTCAAAAAATTTATCATAAACGGATGCATTTTTGTTTAATTGTGTGGAAAGTGTAGTGTTTATGCGATATATCTCCATAATTAGTATTTTGCTTGAAAGTTTGGTAAAGACGTGAAATAATTGATCTCTGCTCCACTATAACATCGGTTTACTGGTTTTAAACGTATAATAAGTCATGTATCAAGCAGAGGAAGAATTTATGGTTGGAAAACTGAAATGAAAGATACGACAAATAATTGAAAAATAATAAAATTGTTATAAGAATCGACAGTTATTCTTATATATCTCCACCGTCCCGGTTCATCATCCATTTTAGCATAAGCTATTGCGAGTAAGTAGCCATAGTTCAACATTGAGGAAGTATCTGAAAATGTAACAGGTGTTGAGTGTGACTAGACTTCTGAATAAGATATGAATTTCCTTTCTTGATCCCTAGGGATACGAGATTTATTATTAATGTATAACACACCTGTAATTGTATATATTTCAGAATGTTATCGTGAATCAAATCAATCTTTTAGTATTTGACGATTCATTTTTAAGGTAAAAATGCATAAGTTTTTTCTTCTTCGTGGAAGAACTTTCTAGTATGGTGCTCCGTTTGAATAAAATATCAATCAGTTTCATTTTAGCTTTTCACGTGTCGTTTTTTTTCTAATTTTTTCCCCGTTCCTCATTTTTTACTTACGGATGCGTGTATGAACTTGAGTAGTGTTCTTTGACCGAGAGGGGAGCGGGGGTACTTTTCTAGAACATAGACTCTCTTTGAGAGTAAAAATAACTGTCATCTCAGTTCGCACTTGTATAGAATTGGTCCCCATGAGAGCTAGATGTAAGAAATTAACTTTTTTTTTCATCTTGCATTGAGAGTAAAAATATCTGTGGTTAGGCTAGTAGTAGTCGTCTCGCACGCATAGTTTAAGCGTCCATTCAGAATGTCATAGAAACTGTCAAGTTCTAATGTCATGGATTACTATGAAGCTCACTCACCTCCAAGTTACTCCGTGTTCAATTTCCGACGGAGCAAAGTTGTACGAGTAGTTTTGCACATTAATGTCCCTGTTCATACAGCTGTGACTATACTGAAAAGCGAACTATCCTTCTTCCATCCATCTCCTACTTCTAGTATCACTAACTCTTACTAGTACTAACTACTCCTACTACCACCTCCACGTGAGCCAAGTCGTTGGTAAACCCAGTTAACCGGTCCACCTACTAACAGTGACCTACCACCCACCTCGTAACTCCTATCGCTCCATGTAGATAATTTCCCATTTACAAATACTACAGTTTAAAAAATACTCAATTTTCATCCTCTCTTAAAAATTATTTAGTCATGTTAATCATTTAGTCCTTCATAAAGAAAAGTCATATTTTCCATCAAATAAATCTAGAATATTAAATTATAAGATTTCTATCTTGTCCTAACCTTAAGGAGATTTACCAATGAATTGAAATCAGTAGAATGTTTCCGTCGTCGATGACACGAAAATAATTGTGTTTAAAATATTGAAAGAGAAATACTGTGAAGTTTTTTATGTTGCAATTCCAGTTCTACGCTTATGGAATGACGTTCTTTGTTTCCTTTCGTAACATGTGGAAACGTCATCTTGATTTTTGGCCATGTTCAAGAAACATTACGAAACTCTGAAATATCACCTCAAAAGGAACAATTCGTGCGTATTCGAAGCAAGATCTTAACGAACTTGTCCTCATGTAATTTTTAATCCATTTTCTCTTGGTTTTCAATTTACATTAAAGAAATAAGCTGTCTAACATTTTTTAAATATTTTATTTACTTTTTGACACCAGCAATACATGTTATTTGATTTAATTTGTGTTTGAACTCTTACGGATTTGAAGTTTAAAACAACAGTGGCTGGAACATGTAGCCGATATTACTTATTTTGCCCCGTACTCGCCTGCCGAACTATGACGTAGTAGTGGTTAATACCACTTTCTCAAAAATCCTAGAAAAATTGTTCTATAAGCGTCTTCTAGATTTTTTATCAAAAAATAACATTCTCTCTATCACGGTTTTAGGAAATCCTTTTCCACTACAAGCGCCATATTTTCTTTCTTAAACGATATTATCTCTGGACTGCGGAAAAAATCCTCAGGGTGTTTTTCTTGACTTATCCAAAGCATTCGATGTCATCGATCACGAAATTCTCCTTTCCAAATTGCATTCGTGGATTTCCACATCAATGGCTAACTTCTTATTTAAAAGATAGATATCAACAGGTCGAAATATCCTATACTAAAAATAAAGTACTTCAGCGTTGACTTTCAGAAACAAAGCTACTTACTTGCGAAATACTCCAAGATTCAATTCTCGATCCTATGCTCTTTTTCTTGTATGTGAACGACATGTCATCATCCACATCAGATTGCAAAATGGTTCTTTTTGCTGATGACACTAATTTACTATGTAAACGCCCATGCTCAAAAAGTTTTGTCTAACCTTTCGACTTGGTTCCATGCAAATCGTCTCATTGTAAACAATGACAAAACAGTGTATATGTCATTTCACAATAGTAATACAAAATCTTTACCCCAGGTTTCTGTAAACGGAACACAATTAAAAACTGTTACGAATACAAAATTCTTAGGTCTCCATATTCAAGACAACCTCAAATGAAATCGTCACGTTGACAATCTTAATTCCCAATTAAGTAAATTGTGATACGCATTCCGAATGTTAGTTAACGCAGTTAGTCCACGTATTTCCCGTTGCGTATATTTTGCAATTGTTTACTCCTATTTTCGTTCCGGCATTACCTTTTGGGGCAATTTCGGTCAGAGTATTCAATCTTTCAGAATTCAGAAGAGANCCTCCTGTACCAGTGCTTCTACAATGTAAAACAATTTATTGATTTTAATAAAAGTTTAATTTGTCTTGTACTTTATCACGCCATTGCTGTAGCACATTTTAAATAACTTATAACAATTTCAAAAACTATTTTCTTGCCTGATTGTGTTGTTTTATGATTCATATTAATTTAGTTTTATGTGTACTCAACTTTGGCACGGTTGTGTACATTAATTCTGTAGCCCCATCCCGGCCCGGGTTTTTCTCCGTTTTTCCTTCGGGTAGAGGCGGTTTTTTTATGCAGGTTCTCTAGGCTTTGTCTAGGGGCGTGTTTATTGTAACAATAAATCGTGAATTTAGTGTTATTTCAATTCTTATGATTTATAAACACTCGCTCAGAATAATCTATAATTCGATAATAAATCGTACATATAAAATAATTTTTTTGTGTTAAATTACAAACATGTTGGTATTCTATTAGTATTGTAACTCGCAGCTAACTTTTTGCCTTATCTAGGAATTTTTGCTGAAATTTTTAATCCACCTCTGCCCTGGGGCTCGTGATCGGAATTGATGGGATGGTCCCTTGCTTGCTTCCGGAGAGTAAATTAGTTTATTGTCCTCCACGTGGTCATACGCAGTTTGTACTACTTTTTTGACAATAAATTTATTATTTATACCAACAGAGCTTTGAACTCAAATTTGAAGAGTGTAGTGATACGCAAGAAAATATGAGATACAATTACGTGACTATTTGTCAGTTTTATTCAAATATGTCAATTTTTGTTTCCAATGTAATTTATGAACGAAAGATAAATGTCTTCGGAGACCTTAGGTAAAGAGGCGTTTTGTAAATCCTCTCTCAGCTTCTGGAACTCACGATGCCTCCAATTAATCCAGAACTCGAGGGATGAAATTGAAGTGGAACTTTGAATCTTTGAAACAGATGGGGGTGAAATGCATTCAAAAATAAAAGTAAGGTCACTTAATATGTATTTTTAAATTAATTAAATAACATTTTTTGTTATTACTATTTTTTTTAATAACAGTATTTGTTAATGCTATAACACGTGTCGAACCTTTTTATCCTTAGGAGTCTGTTCAAATATTAAATCCGCCTCTGCCTTAGGACCCTTGGATCAATATTGATGGGATGGTCCCTTGCTTGCTTCCGGGAAGTAAATTTAGTTTATTATCCTCCACGTGATCATACGCAGTTTGTAACTGCTTTTTTGACAATAAACTTTATTTATTATTATTAACATCGTTGTCATCTGATTGTCAGAGTTGAGTGATAAATAAATCTATTTACTTTAATTAGTAATAGTCTTAAAATATGGTTAATTCGTGACAATGAATATTTAGTGTTTCTGAGAATGAAAATTTTCTGTGTGTGTACTCAATCTTGCCGTTTTTTGTGTCCATTGTCTCTGGGGTTTCCCTGATTTTCATTTGCGCACTTTGATACAATTGTTAGAGTCGTCCTCTGCTCCAGGAGAGTTAAGAAGCGTTATTGTTTTCGTTGTATGATTCTATGCGAACGAAGCCTTTCTGCGGCCGAAGTACCCGATACACAACTTTACGTGATTCTACGCAGTTTTCGCGACTCTCTTAACATTTAATTACTAGCTCAGACTACGTGAAATTTCGAATTTTTTATTTGAGACACGCGTTCTCCAGGATGGGCACAAGTGGTCTAAGTCACCAACAATTTTTTTCTTCGAATTCCGATTTATTTATTTTTATTTAACATCGAATATATTTTAATATTTTCGCCTCGCACCAAGACTTTTAGACCTAGAGCTCCGAAATTTGACAGTAAGTCCCTGAGGACATGTGGACGACTTTTTAATGAACGTCGATGTAGATTCTTCTTTAATTTTAAGCGTTTTTTGGTGTCAGCCGCTGAGCCTCCATCTTCGCAGTTCTGTATGATGGTTCAGGAGCATCTCCCAGGGATTTTTTTCGAAATTTTCTTAGGTGTTGTCTTACATCAGTGCTTCTACAAAGAATAGTTGTACAAAAATCAATTCTATCACCTTAGCGAACCAGCTGGTATTCTGCTAGTTATGTGCGCGTGAACAGAGTAGAAAGCGATGAGGTTTTCAGAAAGATGTTTCGTACAAACTTTTAGAGCCCTCTTCTGTCATATCAGTAGTGACGAGGTTTCTATTGATATTGAGTTATATCGTACTTCTACTGGATCCAAATGCCTTTTGCGTGTGCAGTAGTTTTACCTGACCAGAAATCATTATATTCTTGTAGCATTCAGTTTTTCATACCGGGATTTAAAAGTTTCTTCTCAGTGTGAACAAAACGAGGTCCGGGATATTTTGAAGTTTTCTTTTTTTATGGTGGTAATTGTGAGAACAAAACGTGGCAGACACCATTACGATCAACAGCGATAGAAAGTTCACATGTATTCGGAAAGCACATACAAGCGTGCTAATACAAGCGCTGTTCTTGTACTCGACCCTCGGCCGCCGATCAATAAGGCAGCGGTAGTCACACACCCCCTCACCCCGTACCCACGCTCGCCCCTAAAAGCGGTTCCTCTTCCTCCGAATTATACAGTGGCGAACGTAAGGGATCATGGAATAAAAATTACTTTTTTCAATAATTATTACCCCCCACCCCATCTCTCCATAACGCACGTGTAATTACGAAATTTCTTACCCCCTCCCACCACCGATAAGAAAAGTTTTTGCTGTTTTTTTTTCGAAAAATGCGGGTACAGATCTTTATACCCTGACTACTTTTCGTTCCGTATTGCTCTGTGCTCTCTCTAACCTGTTGAGTACATGGATGTTATTTTAGTGATAAGCTTTAAGGTTATTAACGTCTCCCTACACCACCGTAACGCAATGTAACGCTATTAAACGCACACCCCTCCTTCCAGGATGCGTTACGTAATTTATGGACGTACTCTAAGTGTCGATTTGACTTTGGCAACCGTATTCGTGGCTTACGATACGATAGATCAGCGCTGTCCTAGTGGCTGCTCAGGGGCCGAATGCGGCCCGTGAAAGTATTTTTTAGGGTTCGCGAATTAGGACATTTTACATCAAAATTTGTGGGCAACAAATTTATAGAACTATACTATCAGAATTCTACTTGACGTGGCGTGTCCGGTGAGAGAAAATAGAAAATTGTATGGGGAATTTCCCCGTCATACACCACAATATGAGAACATTTAATAGAATAATAAATATTAAAAATAATCTTTTAAGTAAAGAAGTATACTACTTAAAGTTGTTGAAGAGAATCAAAATATTCCGTTACATATAAATAAATTTGACATATTAGTTTTATTTGTCGGGCAACATTTCTCCAAACCCCCTCCCGTGGCTGCCCTTTCGATGGAAAATGGCCCTCGAGCGAAGATAATTTGACAGTCATGGCGGATGATAGTGATATGCATTTGTGATATTTGATGTACATTTTTGAATTTTCGACCATTTTAAGAGAACAAAATCGTATATTAAGTGATATTCTCTCAGTATACGGCGGAAAGACTTGTGACTTTCTGAGCAGGTGTGACAATTGTCCAAGGCACCCGTGCTACCATCTATTAACTGTGAACCGAGAAGAGAATAAGATTACTGTATGTTCAGGGGATCATGTCAAGGTGTCATCTGCGATAGTGACAATCACACAATAAACCCACCTCTAAAGTCCGTAGACTTTGGACAGGTACATTGAACTGAATCACTTATTTTCCTGGTGTATTTTTTATTGCCGGTATCGACACTGTTGAGGTCTAAACCGGAATTTAGATAGTAAAAAGCTCTATTGGCTCTGGGAGTTATTTTGTGTGTGACTTCGATGTTGATAATTCCCTACATCTCCCTTCCTATCGGAAACGCGTCCTATTTACGTTTGATAAGTAATGAACACACGCGAAGGAACTGCTTGAACGGCGTCACTTGGATTATGCGTGTGGCGTGTAAAGTATGGTTGATATATTGCTTGTGTATTGAGAGGTAATTTGAAAGACGTTGCAAATATTGAGTTGTGTTGTAAGGTTACATCTCTTTTATTTACAAAGTAAATTTAATTATTTGGTTTACTTGAACATTTTCTGCGCAAACGTGTTTCCTGTAATAATATTTATTGGTTGGTCGCCTTATTTTGATATTATGGTTGTGCAGACGAGCATATGAGAAGTCGGCTAAAGACATAATTATAGTCCTCACGATGAAATAAAAGCAACGAAATGTAACCAATGGAGCGAGAACGCGATGTTGCCACATGTCTGCTGCGGGGGATGACCTAACGTAACTCTAATCATTCCAGACGGCACATCACGGTAACCACGCAAAGGGTGTTCTATCCGGCGGAGAAGCTGATATCGAGCATTGTTCTTACAGCCAAAGGTTATAGATCAAGCCCTCTGTCACACTTGACCCCAAATTACTGTTGGTTCTACGAATCGGCTGATGTATGCGGCGACATCCGAACGTTAACTCACTAGGATTCTGCGAACACGAGTAAAACGCTCTCGTGTCTACAGTGAAATGTAGAGTCGACAATTTCGCAATACTGGCACTGACTCCATGACTTTCGCGTGCTCTTCAGACCTCTCCCTAATTCCTCTTCCTTCGCCGTAAGTACTGTAGTTCAGGGAGCAAGTCGGTGAAGTCCGCTTGTTTCTCTCACACAATATAGAATCAGCGAAGATCCTGTGGAATACTAATAGCATTTCATTCAATGTTGTATTTGCCTCGCTTGTCACAAACACACTCTAGCGGTTTTGTCTGAAACTCCGTTGTAGTTTTTTTTTTCTAGACGTCTGCTTTGTGGTAAGAACATTTTTGAATTCGCTGGCACCTACCCTTCATTTTATATATGTAAATCTTAGACAAATTGAATGACACATTTTGTTCATACATTGATACGGCATTGTTCATGACCGTATTGTTGAATTTAATCGTGAAATAAATTTTGTGCTGTCACTTCTTTTAATGCCACACCTTTTTTTTTCTTTTAAGATATTTCCACCTTCGCCTTGGGTCAGACGAATATGAAACATAATGTATGAATCCTTAAAGTCAAAATTCGTATCTGTATCTTAGAAGAAAAGTATTATTTAATTTTTGTTGTCGAAAAATTAACGTAAACCGATTCTGCTTTAATCCTGTATGGGATGGAAGGTGCTTGAGAGGTGCAGATCTCCTTCATAAGACATCGATTTTGCAGAGATTCATCTTACGGCGACGGGTAAAGCATTTGCGTCTTTGAATCTTGTGCCATTAAACGAGCAATACTGCAAGAAATTGCAATCCTCATGAATCGAAACGTTTCAACTGATGAACGATGCCGATTTTGAATATATTTTCAGAATTTATGTTTTTGGCGGTCTTATTTTCGAAGAATTAGGTTTTTGTACTTTTTGAAGAGCTGACTCTGCCAGGAATATAATCACCCAACCCACCGAACAGCTTAACTTGGAAACTGCTTGACAAGTTTCGATCAAATTCACAAAATATAGAATTTAAGGAACTCTAAAGGTATCATATCTGTTCGTTAGCTTTTTGGTGAACCCTTTGATCTCGGTAGCGAAAACCAAACACCTTTCATAGAATGGGCGTCATTAGTTAATCATTAAAATGGTCTACGCATAAACAAAACATCACGAAAATATGTAACATTCGTGTAATTTTAATAATAGGAATGTCTAATTATTCGAATTTTCACTCGTTTATTGATATTGGTTTATAAACTGGTTGTGAGAGATGTTATACACTGTGAGAAATAAATCGAGAATCCTCATAAAGAATTCGATAAAAATACATGGTTTTCGAGAAATCGTCTGACATGTTAAAGAATTTCCTACAGAGAGAATTGGGATCACGTGAACATTGCATAAACTGCGAGACCACGACCGCGTGTGTAGAGAGGAGACATTTGTAGCTGCGTTATAGAATTGCAACGTTGCCCCGAAATTTTTGGAAAGTTTTTATTAACGGATTTGTGTATTTAGAAGAGCAGGAGCTTCACAATAATTTCGTCACATCATGAAGAAACACTGAGTAAATAATGGAGTTGGTGCCAAACTATTATTGTCTTTGATGTTTTGTTCCGTTCTCTTTAAGGTCTCCCTTTGCTTCCTATACACCTTGAGAGCGAGGGGCGATAAGACGATAAGGCAGGCGACGCATTTGAATATCAATGGGCGCCTCACACTCGGAGAAAGCGACGATGGAGAGATGGCACGAGGGTGAAGGTAAGGGTTGGGCACGCGATGATGGATAGATTTGCACGAAATGTGAGGTCTCGAAGTGAAGGTGGATTGGAATTGACGCGAGAGGATATTAGCGCTGAGGAAAAATGAAAAACTAATCTCTCGGTGGTTTTCCGGTGATAGCATGACTCTCCTTAAGGGTTGAGAGGCGGAGATGGTGATAACGGTAATTTTTTAATCTTATGTGCGGCACATGAAATTTCTCATGCTTCACTCGAGATAAAAACCTAGGCGAGTTAACGCAACGGATAGCCAAGGTTTGATCGGGTGGCAATAATGTATATTTGAAAATAATGCACTCATGCTTGTTAGTAAATCGCTATCAAACTGTACCAGTTACAACATCCTGTTGACAAAAATGAATCCAAGAAATGAAGCTAGCGCTGAGTGTATTTGAATCATGAATCTTGGGGTTACTTGATGAACGCGTTCCTTACTACATTGCTACGCCATTCCTGTGTGGATGAATTTTTGTCCTTAATGCCGCGTTTTTATGACGCCCATGAGCAACCGATAGTTGGCTTCCAATGAATGGATTAGATTAGTTTGCTTCTCCAATTGGTCTTGATCTGTGTACACGCAAGCAGCGAATCGGCGCGGCCAGTACAGACGTAGTAGCTGAAACACGACGCCAGATCTCAAATAACGCTGCTTGAAGTGCTGCTGCTTGGAGATATAGGCTCATGAGGTAAGGTAATGCCAAGACCAAGAGACGACTGCCGTGCGTATATCCGTCTGAAAAGGGATGAAGGAACCTTTGTGGTTTTGGAATGTGAAGAAGGGTGGCGTGGCGAAAGGCCCTCTTCCTCTTTCTCACACAGCCACGCCCTTTCCCGACCCCGACTTTATTGGTTCGATGGGAAGGGGGGAGATCGAAGAGGCGCAATCACTGAAACAATAAGCCGTCGCTGTTCGCTTGGAAATTACGCCGCTTTGTGGAAGCCTCCCATGAAGATAGGAAATTCCAGCGGATCGCTCTGCTGTGAACTGAAGGCGAGGTAGCAACCAGAATGTGTTCACTTGGGTTTCCTCAAATGCTGATCCAACCCTCTTCCTTATATAAAATAACTTTCCATCTTCCATTTTCGAAGTCAAGGAAAATGTTTCCTCATGACTATGAAATAGACAGCTAAGTACGCCGATATCTATTCAATTTATATTTTACATGAACTGTATTCTCTTGTTGCGCCTCCTGAAGACCACGATAACCTCCCATGTTATTGATGTTTCGTTCGACATGAGTGTAACCCCTGGATATTCACGACACATTTTTGGGGAACAGAGTCTATATATAATTCAGATTGCTGTATACTTGATAAATGTGGGATGTTGGCAACATTATCAAAAAAATGATTAATTATGAGGTGTTAAACACGGGCAATAATATAACGCCTTGTAATTTATCATACTGTATTTTAATGTTCTTGTGTTTTGTATCCATTATTATTGAAGTAGAAATAACCTTCGTTAACGTTACGTTATAATGTTTTAAATTTTTACCTATTAAATATGATGTAGGCATTAATTCATTTCTTAAAATTACTACTATAATTGCTAGTGTTTATATTGTAAATTGTTGTGTCTGAACAATCAAATGATTGCTTTCCATGGTTTAATTATCTATTCCCCAAAATACTAAGAGTTCTCATGTATAATAATAGTATTTCTATTGGAGTATTAGTTAATGGGAAATGTAACGTGCTGTTGAAGCTTATCTTCATGGGGCATTACGAGGTAGGAGGTGGTTGGTAGGGCCATTGTTGGTAGGTGAATTTACCAGCAACTTGAACAACGTGGAGGTGTTAGTAGGAGTGGTAAGTAATAGTAAGTGATACGAGGAGTAGTAGTTGTATAGAAAAAGGAGGATTCGCTTTCCAATGATTTCAGCTCTATGAACTGGAACATTGAAGTGAAAAGTTTTTTCGGGCCTCGGCGGGAATTGAGCCCGGAGTGCATGGATGCTGGCCACTGAGCTACCAGAGGGACAATCGTAGCCTTGTCACGAAAGTGAATGTAGGATGAGTGGGATGTGGTGACGTTGTTGGGATGGGGGGGGGGAGGGGGGAGTGCCGGTGGGTCTCGTGCTGAGCCTCCTGTTTTAACACACGAGCGACTGAGCGACCGCAAGAAGCCAACCACTGCTGCCGCTGCTTCCGCGAAACCTACCTGGTGCTGTGCTTTTGCCCTGCGCTGCGCTGCGTCCGTTGCCAGCTTTTACCCCTCAGGCTCCTCTCACTCGCTCTTCCGGCTCTCGCTAGACCCTCCCTTCCCCTCGGGGCGCGAAGGCAGGCAGTCGCCCTAAACCCTCTTCTCTACACGACCCTTAGAACAGCTCCTGCCCCACCCGCACCTTACTTTACCTTAGCTGCTTGGCTTGGTTCAGGTGTTGCGTGGTGGAGAAAACTTTCTTGAATACTTTGAGGGATACATGAATTGTATGATTTTAGAAGCGCTTGGGCGGTATCGGTCCTATATTTTAATTACGTCTGTAGAATTATAATTATTGAATAAAACAACCTCATTACGCAGACTGATTTTTTCATTGCTTGCCTGATTATGACCCTGATTGTCCTCCACGTGGTCATACGCAGTTTGTACTGTTTTTTGACAATAAATTTATTATTATTATTATTAATGTGTCTCTTTAACAGTTAATAAATCAGTCTGTGTAATGAGGTCGTTTTATTCAAGAATACGTATCGTACCCAGAAGGGAGCCTATTGGGGGCCCCCGAACAGGTCACCAAAAATAATATAAAGACGTAAATTCGGACTTTTATTTTATCGTAATAGTTAAATAACCGACTAAAGTTTTTAAAAGTGGAACTAATTTTCATTCCGATTTTTACATAACCTTAATTCCTGCGTGCGAACGCGTTTGAGTATGACTTGAAGATGGGGGCCCCAAATATATTTTGAAACATATACCCCTGGCCCGGGCCGCATGAAGTATGGGTACGCACCTGTGTTTGGATGTTATTCATAAGAGAATCCATTTTATTCCAATATTTGCATTATGTCCTTATCAGACCTTGTCACCTGTCATGTTATCTCGTTCACCTCTATTTTCTATTTACATGATTTCTGTGTTTGTGACATTTTTAACATTACCGTCCATACTTAGTGAAATGTGTAATGCTTATGAATCGTATTTTAATAGTTCGCTGTTTTTCGGGGTTATATCACGTGTCTTTCACGTAAATATACTGTCAAGCGAGAGGTGTAAATTTTCTGATTTCATCTTCCGTCCCTCAATACATCTCACACTAGCTCACCCGTCAGACGTTGTCCTGTCCAAATTTCCATAAATTTGTTTGNATTCAAGAAATTTGTTTCTAATCGTTTTGTGAATTTGTGAGAAGCTATTTTAAATGTGTAAACAAAGTAAAACGTATTTCTGAGTGTTCATTATATCTATTAACAGTTGTGGCCATGGACATTCAATTTGAGGAGGAGTACATTCAGAAGTACACCAATGAGACATGAATTCTATCGGCAGTTCAGCGCTGAAATGCTGGAAATGTGTGATGTGCCTGGAATGTGATCGACTTGGAACCATGCGGTTTTGTTCCAAAATTGAAGTTACAATTGCACTGAGTCAGAATTTCATGTGAACCAAATTATTTATTTCCTTCCATTAAATACGAAATCACAATAAATCTCAAGGTGTTTTATTTTAATATCGATTTCGATTGCGAGATAGATGTTCAATTAAACAATCAAAACAAAGAAATGCTTCGTTTCTATTGGTTTGCTGTGACATCCCATGGAAAAGCACTTTCAGTTTTTCCCGTATTTTCCAATTTTTCTGAGCATTTTTCCGTCCATAAAAAACTTATTCTGACTATTACGAACAGTTTTTTTTAATTCACCAAACCAGTTCTGCCGTTCTCAAGTGATGCGCTTACTCACGAATAGCATTCAATTTTTATTTATATAGATTGAAGCAAGATGTTTTCAAAGGCTTCAATATTCCATTCTCACATTGTTATCTGTAACTTAAATATAAAACAAATAAAATAATAATAAAAAAAATATAACCAGAATCTCTTTTATTAATTTTTTTAGCAAGAAAACAAAACAAAAGGTACTTCTTCAGTATCCACTGCATGTCACTCTTATGTCAGAGTTTTTCATGTTTCTGTTGCAAACTTATTTTTAATTCGTCATTCGAGTGCGCCTTAAGTTGCTAGTATTCGAGATATTTGCCTTTAACAACTAAATCGAAAACTTAGTTAACGTAGTGCTGATGAATAGCGTTGTCACAGGAACAGTGAAATATATTTAATTCAATCAACGTGTATTAAATAAATGCTTCGTTTATTAATATTTATTAAATAATATTTCATAGGTATAACTCGATATGAAAAGTCTCTTCAGTATTGATAATAAAATGTTGATAGGTATTCGCCCGTGATGGATTTCCTTGTGTTGAGAACTGAGCATTGAATAGATTGAGGTGGTTTCATCGTGTTTCCCGAAACTACATTGGAAATTTCAAAGGTTGAATGTTTGGCAATTTTCTATTGCTGGTCCTTAGTGACCGAGGGCGAGGCGACGTGTCGTCCCGCTCTGCGTGTGCCACACACCACGTTGGTTTCCCTTCGTGAGTTCCTGGAGCGACCGACAGCCGGGCGCCGGCGGTGACTAACACCTTCTCCCACGTGGAGAGCCACCAAGTCTGCTCACCGTCAGTGGATTGCCTGTTCTCTGCATCTCTCGATTTTTGTATTCGATTCATAGGGTTTCACTTATGCCCCTTCCCTAGAAATTGGTTTTGCGACGGAGAATACTCGTATAATCAAATTAATAAACATAATTTAATTATGTTCGATTAATTATTAGATTGAAATTGAACTCTTTCGCTATGTAGGATTGAAACCTGTTACAAAACAAGTGGAAATTTCTCATGGTCTTATCATCTTGTTCAACATCTTACCCGGATATGTTACCAAGAGTCAGGTTACCATAAAATTCCCGTTAAATAAATCTAAAAATAATGGTAAATATTCCCAGGATGAGTTCACCGCGACTTCATTCAGACCTCCGACCCCAATCTTGGGAAGGCTTAACGACAAATTCCTCTCGAACTGTAACTTCTTGTCGAAGTGTAGCCATGAAGACGCACAGTGGTCCGAGGTGACATTAAATTCACGATAGGTGGGTGATCTCGGGAAGAATATTTTTAAAAACTTGGGGTTGTGTGCTTCTATTTAAGGAAGGTAGACGGGTGACTATGCAATGTAATTGTGACGAAGGAGAGGAGATTCGAACTTTGTCTAGTAGATCAGAAAGGGAGAATATATCTCACGCCAGGGAAAAGAGAAAATGAGTTACCAATGAGTGATTACTGTATACTGAATACGCGGAGATTGTGTGTCAGAAGTGAGAATTACGCGGGAATGGCAAGTTAAGATTGTAAGCGGACAGTGAGGCATAAATTGAATATTAAATTGATTAACAAAACGAGCCCTGTAATGATTTACTTACAGACAGGGCGGCCGGAGGTCATGGCTAGCCAGAAAAANGGGGGATATATATATATATATATATATATATATATTTATATATATATATATATATATATATATATATATATATAATCTTGAGGTTTTTAGTAGATTGGGATATGAGGCCCAGAATATTTCTCTTTGTGACATATTATGCCTCTTTCCTCTTGTTACGGCGAATTCCTTCTCGTATCTGACATCTCGGTAATACTTTTATTGATAAATTGTGTTATTCTTTTTCTCTGAACATCTAGGTAACGATCGTACATCGTGGAACCGCTCCCAAAATGTCCCTATCACTTGCGTAATGGTAACAAAGTTATTTACTGGTCATGTGGGACATCTTCAACACTGCGCGGCGTGGTGTCTCGCTCGCCGATAAACCGCCTCCCGCGTGATGGCTGGCCTGGGACTGCTGGAGGTGGTCGTTGCGAGCGACCGACTGCTCGCTTTCTCCCTGCTACATCGATTGCGTTCAGTTGTGTTGCGAACTGATCGAAATTGAAATTTGAACAAGAATAGATTGTGGCGGTGGAAGTGGACGAGTTGCGAAGGATAAGGGCTTCGCTCCATTTTGTCACGTTTTCACAATCCCAATAAGCAAGCCAATAGTTGGCTTCCAATGACTAGAAGACAATAGTTGGCTTCGTGTGGATACCACTAGATGATTGTAGAAGGCCTTCACAATTGGCATGCCAATGAGTTATCTTGAGGAGTAGACTCAATCCAACTATTGGCGTCCAACACTTCACCACTACAAGCAGGGTTACTCGAGAAATTGTGTCGTGTTTCAGCTACTACCGCTGTACTGGCCGCGCCAATGCGGTACATCGTGTTGATAGATTAAGGTCAATTGGATAAGCCAACTTCCGTCTTCCATTCATTCGAAGTGAACTGTTGGCTTGCTTATTGGTGTCTCAAAAAGCGTCTGGGGGTGAAATCTACCATCAAACAGTGGGGATTTAGGGGTAGATCCCCGAGCAAGTAAAGCGAGTCGATTAAATAAAATAAAATAAAATAAAGTACACCTACATAAAAAAATGTTATATGAAATATCGAAAGCGAGTAAGAGCGTTGTTTCAATTTTGTTCAACCATAGTAAATTTATTTTTGTGTAACTTTGTTTTATTGAAAGGTTATGTTAATTGAAGATAATTTTTAGATAAAAAGTAAAACGTTATAAAAAATTTACCCTCCAATGTCGTGGGCAGAACCCTGCTAGTTTCATTAAAAATGCCGTGTAAAATAAATGTTTGGTATTGGTCTCCTGTTGCTATTGATGAGGCGATTGATCCTCTCCGCTCTCTTCCGCTTTGTAGGGACATGGGACCATTGATTCGTCGCGGTGCTTTTTGTGTTGTTTACTTGTCGGACAGTGGTGTTGCTTGCCACTCGAAATGTTCTATCCGCTTTACGTACACGTTCGTGCTTCGTAATTCCCAGAAGGATTGTGAAAAAGACGCAACGCACTGCACACTGATCAAACCCGAATTGGCGAGCATTGATTTATTCAAAGCGAAATTTCTCTCTACTCTCTTGTAGAACCACATCCATTTTAGTTATTACTATCAACATTGAATATTTGCATTGAGTGTCTTGGACATGTGAAATTAATTTGTGTGTAGAATTAAGCTATAAATAAAATAAAGAAAAAAACTTGAGTACGTTCAATATTAACCTACGTTTTTGTAGAAAACAATATTTTTAATTATACAAAACATAAGAATGTCCTTTAATTCGATTATTTTTGTAAGAAAAAGTAACTTAAAAATTTACGTTTCGTTGGATCATCTTGCTTTCCGGGAGTGGGAACAAGACTGAAGATTAATAACGATTGATATACTCGGATTGATATGCACTGAACAATCGGAAAATATGCACTAAAAATACAATTAAGTGCATGAAAAGATTCGAAATATGCACTTAAAAACCAAGTTACATATGTATCTACTTATTACTAAAAAATTGCAAGTGTAGTTTAGGTTAGTAGAATAATTCCACTGAGCTAGTTCATACAGTATAAGCCTTATTTTAATAATAATCTTGTAAATTGCTTCTTAAAGTAATTTAACCTAAAACTCATATAGTTCAAACAAAAATATTACAAAATTTAATACAAATTGTCCCACGAGGTTAAAAATGCAAGAAATCGATTCTTCAAAGCCATAGAAAGCTAGAAAAAATATGCAAAATCCGAGCCCTGGTAATAATGAAACGTTCTGTTTTGGAGGAACGAAATTGAAAACTACGAAGCATTGTAGGGCTGATTACTTAGGGATTTTTGTCATCAGTTATTATTACACTAAAGAAGCCTTAATGCTACCGGTGGAGGATTTTCGAATTGGAAAGGAGGGTTGCGGCTGGGAATTGCATTTTGGAATAATGTACCCTCTGTCGTAATCCCCAAAACTAATAACTTAAGGTTGGAGCGAACCTCACGATGTCCTGGCTTAATGCGGATTTGTTTGCTTCCTTGGACGAAATTAGTTCGGCTTAGAGAAATCATTTTTAATTTTCGATATGGTTGGAAGGTGTCTGGGACATCTAATTGCTACTGAAGAAAATTATCCGAATTGTTGTCAATACACCTTCGCGGAGTGAGGCATGTTTCTTCCAGCAATATTTCTTGTAATAAATCTCGGTGTACTGCATTATTACTCTGGAGACGCGGTAATGTTATTAAGCAAACGATGAGACTTATATTGTTAGGGATGAAAAATAACACAAAAATTCGTACTCAACCTTGGCATGGTTGTGTATATTAAATCTGTATCCCCATCTTGACGCGGGTTTTTCTCTGGTTTTTCATATACAGGTTCTCTAGGCCCTTGCATGGGGGCGGCAGCGTATTGTAATAATTAAGCTCGATTTTTTTAATTAGTTACGATTTATAAACAATATTTTCCGAATGGTCTATAGATTGATAATACGCACTTGTGAAATGACTTTCTTGTTTTATGAAGTACAAATTTGTTGTTGTTCTGTAACACGTAGATTACTATTTTTATTCTGCCTCAGGAGTTTCCTGAAATGTTAAATTCGCCTCCGACTTAGCCCCCTTGTTCGGAATTGATGGGATGGTCCCTTATTTGCTTCCGGAGAGTGAATTAGTTCGTCCTCCACGTCACACTCAGATTGTAATTGCGTTTTCGGTAAAAAAATTTCTGTATAATGATCTAAGAGTAGGGGTTTTGAGAAAGGTTTCGATGTATTAGGAAGTGTTGTGGGTGCATCTCATCTCAGTAGTAAGTGCGTGGAAACGTGGCACAAACTCCTATCAAAGATCGTTGAACCCACGCATCTCGCCAGATACTTGAAGCTTTGTGGACTTCAGACGGTAAGAGTGGCGTAACGGTGATATCACAAATACTTTTATTTGCCATTAGATATTACTAATTAATATATTGTTTATTTGATTCTCTGGGAGAATTTGTTTACGAGATGTAACATGAAGACCGTGAACATTTGAATTGCGTTTATTACTTAGTAATGTCCGTAATAAAGTATTCTTATCGCGAAAAAAAATAGAATTCACGTCTTTCTGTTCAGTGGTTTAAATGGCGCGTTTAATGAGTACTTTTATTCATTAAACCAATTTGGAGTGTATCATTTACCTTTAGTGCCCTAAATAGTTTATTTTATCAATTTTGTAAATGATCTAATTAAACGGATATGATTGAAATGTTTATTGACACTACTTTTACAAAATTGTCTTCAAATTTCCTGCATTGGCATAGATCTATGCGCAGGTGTCGCTTACAATGGACACAGTATTGCGTTTCATTGCTTACAATTTCATAAATCATACCAGTTTAACTAATATGTATAAATTCATCAACTTACTATAATTAACAATTTCATATGCAATTAATAAAATTAAAATATAAAATACAGATTACAATGAGAAATCCCCCCCTCCCCAATATAGTTTTTTCCACCTCCAACAATAGTACTATTAAATTAAACCTTTATGTTATGACTATTTTCCAGTAACCACTTTTTTGGTTCCATTTTAGTACTTTTTGTTGATTTTCAATTTTTCTTTGTACTATTAGGCAAATTGTTAAAAAAAATAGTTTACTCCATTCACAAGTTTTTTTTTACCCTTTTCACGCTGTAATTGTATAATAAATATGTTTTTCTTTATAAAATTCGTTTTCCGAGCTATTAAAAAAAACTTAAGAAAGTAGGTGCATTGGTTTAGCAGCAACAGGGATTGGCAGATGCCCCTTGCATTTCTGGAATGAATTCTCCATCGCCCAACCTCCCCTTTGCTTCCGCCTCGCGACGAGGGGTGCGGCGGGGACCGAAGTGCGTGAGTGCGTGAGGGGGCGCCACGGCTCCGATCGATGAGCGAGGGCAGCGTCCGCCGCGCTGGCGTTGCGTAGTCGTCTTTGTTTTGACGCCGCGCCGTTCGTCCGTTCGTCCTCCCGCGCCCGCGCGGCTGCGAGTGGTCTGGCGCGCGTGAGCGACTGAGTACTGTTCTGTTCGCGACGGACGAACGAACGAACGGCGCTGGCGGCGTCTGCGCGACGCGCGCGTGCGTGTTTTGCGAACGGCGTCGATGGCCACGCGGCGCGCGCTGCCTCACCGACCGACCGACCGAGCGGCGCCGTCTCAGTCTCAAGACATCGCTGTGTTGTGTGTGTGTTGCGAGGATTTCGAGTGAAACAGAAACGTGTGCTCGCAACCGAGTGACTTAAGTGCGTTGATGGTAATGATACGCTCTTTTGCTGTCACTTCCAACGTGTTGTGGCTGATTGCGATACGAGAGTTATTACTGGAATCATATGACGGGGATAGGTCCAGTTCCCATTTGTTGTGCGGGACAGAACTTACATGTCAGTTATCGAAATTTTGTGGAATTGTACCGATATTTTCAGTGCACATAAAGTGAAAATTCATTGAGAGAAATTCGTTAGTGAACCTTCCCAAGGGGGCAAAGTGAGGACGAAGTTGCTATCTAGAAAAATGTTAACCGCTACTTCGAAAATCATTTTAGCAGAATGTTACTTTGGTAAAACATTACGTGAATCTCGGTAACATGTACCCAAAAATTGTAATAATCCTTTGAGATATTGGACAAGTTCTACATGCATGGTACTAAGTACCTAGAATTCCAATTAATTTTAGTGTTTGTCCACACGATTATTGCAGTCATTATATATTTTGTGTGTGTAGATTTTAATCCTACGCACCCTCAATTTTTACTCTGAATAATGATAAGCATATTGATATTTCAACTTGTATAGATAACATTTTACCCTCCCTTTAGCTGTTCCGATGATCAATTGGTTCGCTCGCTGACCTCGTGTACACCAAGTGCTGCAAAGTATTTTAACATTAATTTTTGCGAACATAGCAGACTATTTTCCCAGTTATCAACGAAATAATTCCCACGAAATCTGGACATCTTTCACCTAGATTTCGTTTCGTCCCAACTGCTTGAATTTCTGGGTGGAGATTCACACTTGATTTCTCTCGGTGTATTTCATGACATTTTAATTTTTGACTTTTTTCTTTTATTTAATACAAATTTGTTGCTATTCCTTTGATATAATAACACGTAACGAACTATTCTTATTCTTATCGTTAGGAGTGTGCTGAAATGTTTGAATCCGCCTCTGCCTTAGGGCTCTTGATCGGAATTGATGGGATGGTCCCTTGCTTGCTTCCGGAGAGTAAATGTCATTCGCAGTTTGTAACTCCTTTTTGTACTATAAATTTATTATTGTTGTGATCAGTGGCGGATCTAGACCGTACTCAACGTAGGGGACGGGATAAACCGAAGAGCATTTTTGTTAAGTTATCGGTTAAGAGTTGAGGTCCCCATAGATCCACCACTGATTGTGATCCCTCGTTAAAGAAGTTCGTGTTAATTTTTCATTCCTGTGTTGCTTGTATTATTTTGTCCGTGGTCCATTCCTTCCCATCCGTAGCCGCGTGTGTAACGTGTGTCGTCTCTCCGTGACATGTGAGCGTTTTATTTTATTTTTTTTGCCTGTTACGGTGGATGGCGTGGGTCTGCTGCGCCTGAGGTAGTGGTGGTGTCGTTCGCTCGAGCAAACCCATTGCGGTTTCAGTGCAGCCGCTGTTACTGTTCACGGTCATTGCGGTTTTCACTGTCCCCAGTTTCGCGGTTCTCGTCGGAGTTTCGGATTCGAGAGACACGAGTAGTTTCTCTGCGAGACGCACGAAGTGGCGGTGAAAAATAAGATGTGTTGTGAGTATTGTCGTGGGAAATTTATTTTATGTCTGCGGGGGTTTAATTAACAAATTGGGGTTTCTTTGTCTGTACTAACACTCTTAATAACTTACGTCAATGTATGACTTCTATTTATCCAATGAATGTATTGATTTCTCATTCCTTTCTGCACGTATTAATTAATCCAACATCAATTTTTTAATATGTTATTGCTTTTCCTTTTGTTTATCAAGTAGATGAAGGATTCGCACATTTTAATAATATGTATCGTTTCACAGATATATGAGTTTTGCAATAGATTGTGATTTGTAGTCATGAAATTCTCGATTCTCAATGAAATAATACATTCTTTCTTCCGAGTCCGGAGGGTCACCTATTGAAATTCATCATTAGTTTCAAATATATCGGGGTAGGTTTATTGGAATCAAAATGAAATTCGTGGCAGGTTTCAATCCTTCTTACGGGCTGGGTTTGTATCACCTTGTTTGAATTTCAGACTGAATTATCTTGTGTAACTTATCAAGATCAAATACTCGTTTTACTGTATAAGATCACAATGCTGGTTTTCAGTTCAACCTCCATTGTTTAATTGTCGCAATGGTTTTTGTGTCTTTCTTTCTTTTTAAATTGATTTTTGTCGACGTGCTTGACGATTTTCTTGTTTGAGAATTTCATTTGACTTCTTTGACCAAGACTTCGCTTCGACTCTACTTTACTATCATTTCTTAGCGATTCCCAATCTCTCTGTGTACTTTGTGTGTATTCAAACTATTGATTTTGTACCTTCGAGTTACTAGATGTATAACTGATCTAAATTTTGTGCACTTTTGACGATGAATTTATTTATGTATTTTATTTCGTCTGAAGTTCACCCGAAGGGATACGCGTATATTTGAATATCACCTTGAAATTAATATCACTTTTAAATTTAAAAAAATCGATCTTTAATTCTAATTATTGTTCATATAACAAAGAAATGATATGGGAAGCTTGAATTGCACGGCATTATATAACGTAACAGTGGTTCTACAGCTTGAAACTCTTGGAGTTACGTATATGTACGGAGGTACTCCAGTACCTCGGGGAATGTTGGTTCGAGGTTCCAACCCCCCGTCGATTGGGCATGTATTTCTTCCGCGTACCTACACGTGGGGAAATTTGCTCATTTGGACGTAGTTACCTGCATTACCGGTACCTGTCCGGTAGTTCACGAAATAACTAAATGATGTGGGGTTTTCATTGAATCATCCATCGGTTTGTAGTGCCATCGAGGAGCCAGTTTATGAACTCACTACGAATCCCATTCATTTTGTATCGTAAAGCATATTATAAAAGAAATGGTACGTGATTAAAAGGGTTAGATTATGATGTTGACCTGGAGAACATAATCTTTGTATGGATACCTCATTTGTGGCAACTGATCGTGAGCGACGCGAGAAAATTAGATTTTTACAAAAGATTACGTTTTAGAAACGCGATATTGACGCTGGGTGACGAGTGAAGGATGAAGAGCCAAACGAACCGGAGCGCTGTGACAGGCGAGTGTGTCATAGGAACTACGCGTTGTACAGACAGGCGGGCTTCAAACACTTTCATATTTATTTAGCACGAATATCACGCGACATGGAAATGTAGAACCGGTGTAATCAACCTTATAGCGTAATAATAGATTCACCTTTACTGATCTAGGATTCCCTGTCGGTTGTATCCGAATATTTTCCTAAAGTAACTCCCGGGTGTTGATACTTAGTCAAAATACGAAATACTTCGTAAACGAAAAAAGAAGAGAAGGACCTGAATTACGATCGTAATGAATGTAAACATTCGATATTTGAGGAGAATTACTGCCTCGTCGACCCCCTAGAAACACGTAAACTAATTCCTTTAAGTTAATGTAAAAAAGATCATAGTGGTTTAAGTCATAGTGAATCGTGCGTATTATTTATTTCCTTATTTGAGAATAGTCCCGTCATAAATTATTCGATATCACGTTCACTAGCAACTCGTATTCAGTATCCTATGATTTCGTCCCTTCTGAAACAAATTATTTTTACTTCCTTAGTTAAAGGTTTCTTGAACTGACGTCACCGTTCCTCGTCTGTGTGCGTGTGAACTTCATTTGTGGATCCCCGAGGGAAGAGAGTCCATTCCGTGTCTCTGCTATACGTCGGCGTGTCCGTGGAGAGAGCGAAGAACCTTGGGGCCCTCCGCTGTCCCGTGGCGACCTCACCCGCTCTCCCGACTATTTTTACAGCCTCCGCGAGTGGCCGTCTCTCACCACAATGGAGGACCTCCGGTCGTGTTTGTTTTAATTTAATCGCTGTAACGTAATACCGCCCATCTCGTATAAATAGTTTTCATCCGGCTTACACGGTTTGTTTGCCCCGTTTTCTCTCCACTGCGTTCGTTTACGAATTTTATTTTTAAATTCCCAGATTTCACTAACGTTTTAACAGATATTTTTTTAAACAATATACAATAACAAATATTATTTAAAAGGTATACCAGTTTTTATCTTCTTTTGAACGAACCGTTCTGTCGTTTATCATGAAGTCATTTCAAATCGATCGCAATTAATGTACACTGGGAGTCATGTTATTTTACGTTGAGAAAATTTAATTAAAAAAAAAAACAGGTATGCACTGTTTTTATTAGTTTATTGTACATTAGTCGCAGTAAATTACTTAATTTTCCTCAACGGGGTCGTAGATAGTTTGTAACAGCTCTCTCGACAATAAATTGTTTATATGTTTATTTATTTTTTGTGTCTGACTGGCTTCATGTTGGTACAGAGCTTGTACTCAATGTAGCCAACGCTTTTCCTTCGCCATAAGAGTAATAGTATTTGTTTAATTTGGCACGACATTCGACTTAAATCTATCGCCAACCTCTGTCACTTGTGGCGCTGTTCTGTTCTTCCTGCATCGAGCGAATGGAACGAATATTATCCTTGTGTCTTTTGTTTGTTTGTGTTATTAACTAGTATTTCTATACACGAAATAGTCACTTTTGTGACTCCTATGAATATTTATTCGGATATTACTTTAATATATAGGAGACGGCAATTCATAGTAGGCAGCCATAATGCATGATTTTCTGCAAAAATTTCATGACTTTGAGTATACGTAATGAACAGGGAAAGAGTTTTCAACTTACGGTAATATTTTCAACATAACTATATTTCGTGGTTAATTCCTCAGTTACGTGGACAGACAGACAGACATGCACTCAGTGGAAGGACTGCGTGTCTTTGCCGCGAGTAACAAGAGGTAGTGAGTCATTGCACTAAATGAAGTGTGTCTCGCTAGCTTTTCGGAAAGAGGAACGTGTTACTATCGTACGAACACTTGCATTCGTTAGTCGTCCGCATTTTACTATGTTTTTTTTAGTTAATTAAATCGTATTTCCTTTAACACTAATCAACTTGAAACTGTTGAATGAAAGTTCTTGAATAAAATTGCTCAATGCACTATTGCACTTCCCTGCTTCAATTTCATTTTCAAGTGTCGTCCACAATATTCTCTATTTGGAAAGGAAGATACTTAACTTTACGAGGATACGAAAGTTAAAGAATGTCTGGTAAATTCTATCATAGGAAATGAAGAAAGGAAGATTGGAATTTTAGTTATTGTCATGAACAAATTCTAGTACAATTAATATCTAATTAAAAATAATAATTTAAGTTTAATTGAGACCTACGATCTTTTATGGACGAATAATATTTATATTTTCTGTGAAGAGCTCACAACGTTTCGACGTGAATTTAATAACAAATACAAGAAACATATCAACTGGTCAATTGAACATGATATAAAATGTCGTAAGTCTTTAATTATTTATTTAATTAGATTGTGACGAACAGATTTTAGCTTGAACATTTGCTCCACGCTCGTCAGTCATTTAGTTAACGTACTCTTTTTGTTTGAAATAATGAAAGTGAACGCGTTGAATTATTCGCGACAATTTAGTGCTCGGGAACTGCTGGGTTATTTTATTCTATTCCATATTTTTCGGTAAATGATGAGGGTCATATGCATAAAGATAAACTGTGTGACCCATTATTTCCACCACGTTGTCTTAATTACCTTTAGTTCGCCGTGGGATTTATGAGGGAGCGTGCGGCGGAACAATGAGTTTCATTAATTAGAGGACTTTTTGGCGCTGGCGCAAGTGGTAGCTGTGGATCTTAGAGTCAATGGTGGCTCTTTTCGATTGCATTGTGTCTTTTGATAGTCGGTCCTAGAGGGACGCTTCGGACCGGATGAACCCGACATGGCGTTCCCTGTAGTCCTGAAAGAGGGCGAGCGAAGGACAGGACCCACTTAGGGAAGATTTTAAGTTTCACATTTTCCTTCCCTTTGAGACAAGTGGAAACCGCCGCTGGGAAATCAACTCGCATCCTTCGAAATGCTAATACTTCAAATTTCTACGACCAAAATAGTCGAGTCGATTCTTACAACGTTCTACTCGGTATGTTTCGAAAGGAAAGGGATGTTGGATCACGTGACAAAAGTTGGATCACGTGACACCTTGGTACTCCCCCGGAAGAACCCTCGCGAGTTCGTCGCAGAATGTTTAATTGCCCTTTTCTATTAAAGAGTTGTGAGGTTCCTAATGGGGATCGTGCTTAAACCAATATTAAATAAACTTATTTTTTAATGCTATCCTTATATGTGTTGGCAGATATCACTTTTCTTTTTCAACTTGCCCAGCAGATTATCTTATCATTGGAAATATTTTTAAAGAAATGATTGGGCTCTTAGACTGGTGGGTGTTAGAAGAAAAAATATAGTTAAGTGAGAAAATATTGATGTTATTTTTTATCATATATATTGAATAGTCTCATTCTGTTCGTCTTATTTGACAATGTTTCGTAATTCGGGTAGTAATATAATATAACTCATAACAAGATTTAATAAATTATTCAATAGAAACGGTTGTATTAGTAACAATATATTTTTTCGAAACATGTTTCCAATTCAATAACATAATCATGGTAAGCATTTAATTAGAAAATTAACAAATTGTTTTCGAGAAACATTCCAAATAAGGTATTAATTTTAGTGTAATCTATCGTTCATATTTATTTTTTTTTTTTGCTTTTCTCTTAAACATTTTGTCAATCCGCGGAAGAACCATGGAGAATATATTTTGCAAATTAAACTTATTAGCGAGACAGAAATTAAGAGTATTATTTCTTTCGATTGAAACATTAATTCACATTCAATATTAAAGAATTGAATGTTTATGTTGTGGAAATATTTGAGCAAATTCACGTTTTTTTAATCTCACGATAAGTTTTATTTATAGTTTACCATTTCTTATCATTATAATCTCGAATATAATCTGAAATCCAAACTTCGTGTTGGGCGTTGGGTTAATCTCTTCGACGATATGTATCACGTTTTGCTCCAAATTCCATTCACATCTATAGAGTTCATACAATCGTAATATGCTAAAACGCTCGTCAATATTTACTGTGACTTCACTTGAGTTTCAGATCGATTGGATTCATGTCAGAAATAAACACGAAAATATTTTACGTAGACATGGAGAGTTTGAATACTCTCTGAATTATTTTATATAAAGCAGTGACCAACATGAAAAAGAGTGATCATGATCTCGCGTAAGTTTAATGCGAATGTGAGTTTAAAAAATCTACTCATCTACGGGATCTTCGTGTTCTCTAGAGATGATAAATCGTCACGCACTTGGATACACGTATTGGTACGCTTCACATTTTCGCGTTGCGTAAACACACTCATCTGATAGTGTATATTGCAAGTAGTTTAGTACTCGTTGGTATATAATTTTTTTTTCCGTGTACGTGATTTACTGAATATGTTGTTGTCACTCGGTCACTTGAGACAGGAGGAATGGAGAAGGGATGTCTATTTTTCAAACAGAATTATGTATTTTACACGTAATTTATACAAGTTTATAACTTCCGTAAATTAATTCTTCATTGCGGGAAAGTTCCCCCAAACTATTCTGTCACATCTGTCTTTAACGAGTGGTGTTAAGATAACTAAGGTTAGTCATTGGAAAAATGAACTGATGTAATTCGTCAGATAAGAATAAACTGCTTCTGAGTCATAAATTTTTGTGACTCGTTTATTATCTTAATACCCTGTTGCCGACGAAATACAAGTAGAGAAATTGAAATATAGGTTAGAGGCATTGGCGTAAAATTTCTTATAATATTCTTCTTGCGCTGCACGAACATTATCGAAATGTCGTGAGTAATAACACGGACGGTGACGAAATGAACTTTTTATTAATTTCCAATAGCAAACACACGATGTTTAATTTTTGTGATGAAAAGTGAAATCGCAATGATGGACTTAATGAGAAATAGAAAGTAATCCACATAAAAATCTCTCAGAAATTGTACGAAACATTTTCGGCGTCCAGCCTTCCTCAGTCACGTCGTCGGTGCTCACTTTTTTTCTCATGAATCTTTTTCGATTATAATATTTACTTCGGGCGTAACATTTCAAGTGAACGTGGAAATTATTATTCCTTCTTCATACGATTTCATAGAGACTGCAGACTGGCGGGCCTTATTCACAGACGAATATCCGTTTCGCGCGATTATTCGTAGGCGTTTGGAGGGTGTATGTAGGAATGTGGGAAGGGAAGATGATGAATGAGAGGAATTAAGGGAGAATGATTGTAAGAGGTCCCGTTGCATATCACCTTTGACCAAAGAGACAAAATTCCTTTTCGTATCAAACGGGATTTGAACTGAGTAGAAACGCGTACACTGTAGCACTGCCCACCACACGAGTGCAATTCGATGAGTGTGTTCCCAGCTTTCCAAGAACCTGCGACGTGCTCTGTCTAGACGCTGCCAGCTCAACTCTCCGTTACATCATCTGTCTGGAGTGATCGACCTGTTCGCCCGCGCACAATGTGACGCTGCTCAGAATGTATAAGACAAAAAGGAAGAAAAACAATGAAACGTATATAAACACAGATTCCATACTTTCTTACACCCTCGTACATCATTTGTCATACTTTGTTATTTGAAGTCGCATTATTTACTTATTAATATTATTTTATTTTTTGACGTTGAACATTTGAGTGGAAGACCCAGCGTGACAAAATCTCTTGCGATATGAAATATTGCGTGCATTACAAATGAAAGTATGTCCGAGTTCCAGTTTCTCCCTTTTGAGTACATCTTCCCGCCTACTGAAATTATACTCTGATTCCCTAGGGAACGTAAGTTGTAGATATCTTTTAAATTACTGTGCTTCGGCGACTCACGTAAGCGAAACATGGAATACCTTCTGTGGGGTGAAAATGACTGCGGGAATANACAATTTGCTTAATTGGGAATTAAGATTGTCAATGTGACAATTCCATTTGAGGTTGTCTTGAATATGGAGACCTAAGAATTTTGTATCAAACCCGGGTCTTATATTTTATACTTGTGGAAATCGATTGAATGTTATTTTCTTGAACTCACTCTGCCGTTCTCGGGTGGAATTTTCAATTCAAATTTCCTCATATTTCCTGGTGTGTCAGCGACTTGAAATTAACCTTACGTAGTATATTCACCTCACAATATTATGGGAAAGCGTTTTGTTAAATTGCAATGCGTGATTCAGTCGATTCTACACGAGAAGCGCCTCCTGAAAGGCTCTGCATCCTGTAATACGCGAATGCATCACGGGTTAGTATTCTCCATGCATCCGAGTCAGCATTTAGATTTTTCTTTCCTGAAACAAAATTCTTTTGGAAACATTAATTATTAAATTTGATCAAGTATAAAATCGAATTCATTAGTTTCAGATTCTTATCAATCCTGATGAGAAAAGTCCAACCACATTATCGATATTGAATACACGTTCTTCGTTTCCAGAATGAGTTCTAAACATTTTTTTATCGTATACCTAATCAAATTTTACTGATATGAATTAAATGATGTATAATATCAAAGAACCTTAACCTTTATTAAAATTCGAAACATTTTTATAAACTGAAATAGAATATATGTAAAACAAAATAAAATATCAAGTAATATAAATTAAAATATATTGTAACATAAACCATCACTAATAAGTTGAACATAACTATTCTCTTTCTTATTTTAATATCATTTAAGCTTCCTAATACACAAAATAAAGCTGTATTCTATTTAAAGTATTATTATATCAATTTTTCTTTCTAGTGTAATATTAGTGCACACATAATTATGATATACCATTAACTGTACATCGAATGAGTCATTACATTCAGTATATTGGAGAAAAACGTTTAAACCAATAATGATTTTTTTACCTCTTTCTCGAACTCTGCTTTTAAGCGTAACGGGATCCATTGCAACTAAATATGATTTTTTGTTTTGTTTTGTTCTTTTCCAATATGTAACTGAAGACTGTTGGTTTCGTGTCATTGTTCACCGTGTAATGAGAATGCAAAGGACGAATTCGTGCATGCGGAGCGCTGTCATATACGCATCATGGTCACTATTCACAAACTCTGCTTTATTCGCCGTGTATTGTGATCTAGCGACCTTCCTCAGTTTCGAACGGAAGAGTTGATTGTTATGTTACTGAGAAAATCGTGCACGGATATAATTCGTGGTTTTATAAGTCGTATAGCTATGTTAAAGTGCTTCGTGTTCTAAAAGTAGACTCGTTTTTGTGACGTTTCAAGCGAACCGTTTGTGGAAAATTGTGAAATTTTAGATTGTTATAACAAAAGTTATTAATGGCAACGGATGCTCAAATTATTTTTTCCTTCAAGTAGCATTTTTCCCATTATCTACACTTTTGTTGGAGTGAAATGGCAGGTTACTCATTCTTTGAGTTCCAATTTCATAGCAAGAAGTTAAGAAAGTAGTTTGAGCTTACTAAGCAAGTTTCCCATTTCCGTAATTATAAACTGAAGTTTCCATACATTTCTTGGGGGTACATAGTAACCGGAAGTTGCATTTTATTTGCGAGGCTTATGAAATAATAAAAACTCCAGGGGACTCCGAATATCTTGAGCATGTTGCATAATTACTTGTTCAGGAAGTAATAGCGATTTCGATTGGTAAAACGTTTTGAGACTGCGTTGTTCATTTCATGAAACAGGATGTTATGCCTCGTGTTCGAGATGAGAATGCATATCATTTTCTCTACTTTTGTATCTCCCAAAAAAGTGTCATAAAAGCCTTCAATACGTCTGGACATTAATCTAATTAATCTAAAGATCCTGGAAGAGTATCTGTCAGTGATTGGCCTGACTTCGCTACGCGCTTGATAAATATGTAACGAGTGATAAATATGTGGTTTCTTTCATCCTGAGCGTGCGTAGCTTCTCTTCGTGTCCTTCAGTCCTTCATCGGAGTTTTAGACGAATTTTCTTATTCATCGTTATACCCCGGAGATAAGAATTTCATTTCTTCATTTCCGTTCACATATTTTTTCGGACTTACGAGTTTGTCTCGTATTTGTTTCCTTTCGAGAATTCCTTGAAACGTGGGAAAGATGAATTGTCGGATAAGAAAAAAAAAAAAAGAAACAACAGAAAAATGAAACGTGATATTAAACGTAAATATAAACACAAAATCCATTTACAAAAAAGCACAAATATGTTATAATATTGTATTGAAAATACACGATAGCTTTTCTGTGTTAGTGCGTAATTCAAACTTCCGGGTACAAATATATGTGTATTAATTATTCGATACTCGCGCGTCATTAATTACTTATTTTGGTTGTGTAATGAAAGTTAATCGTAGTATAATGTATTAGTAGTATTTAGCATGTGGAACATGTCGTGTGAGTCGACGTACTTTTGCCTCATCTCTTCAAGGGAATGAACTGTGGTCACACCGCTTTAACCCCGTCCTGTCTTTCTCTCCCCTGCGTGCGTGGTGTGGGGGTGGGAGGTTGTCGCGAAGGGAAATATTTTTAGAGACGTGGAACGCCGCTGAGGGGCGAAGAGCCGTCGCTTCACTCCTCTAACGAGCCTCGACGCAGCTTCTTCCTTCAACTTGAGCTGCGTCGCCTTGGCCTTCGCCGCCACCGCTGCTGCTATCTTGTGTCAACGACGGAGGTTAACGACCGTGGAAATCTTACTCTCGCTTTGTGGTTGTTTTGGCGGCTTTGTCTCGTGTACTTCTCTGGAATGTCGCGTTTATAATCGTCCACTTTTCCCTGGGGTGTATTAAATCATCACTCTATATTAGTTGCATTTTAGTGAAACGCTATTGAATTACACCTTAAATTGTGTTATATTTCTCTTATCGTGAACCGCAATTATCCTATGCAATGACAATTATCCCTTTGGAATTCCGGTAGGGTTACATTTTATATTCGGAAAATGTTTTCTGTTGCGGATGTAAATAAATTATGAATATAAGTCAATGTAACAACTTTTTTCATGTTAACACGCCAGAACACAAATCTGTTCGCGGTTTTATTAATTTAGAATAAAATATTTCTCAACTTTTCGTTTTGAAGCTTTATTATTATCATTATTAAGTATTATTATTCGAATAGAATGGTTGCCTGTAATGTACAGGCAATCTATCAGGTACGTTACAGTATTACTGATGTCATGCTTGGGATAGAAAATTTCTCATGACGTGTTTTACAAAACAGACCTCTGTTTCTCAGGTACCAAGAACCCCATTTCATCAATAATAATAATAATAAACGTGTTACAAGAACATGACGTTACTCCATTTCTCACTTTATCGCATTTAATGAGTACTCAATTATGAAATTATTTAGTGAGGTTGAAAAAATTCGTCTACGCTTCCGTGTAACCACTTTATTTCAAGATATACGTAATGAACGATGGAGGAAATGTGTTGAGTTGTTGAGAATACGGAACAACTGACTGGTTTGCTAAACATCTCACCTCGGAAGTCGAACTCGTTCCTCTCGTCATGGAGACGCCTCTTAATTATCTCTGTCGTTCGATCATTTTCTTTTAAATTTTATTATCGCTCAGAAATCCCAGTTTTGTCTCTCAATTAAGAAAACAAAACAAAACAGGAAGAGCATCGAAAACGACTGCGATGTCTGGTATGCTTCCTCTTTAGCGTTCTCTATCTCCTTGCTTTATCAACACTCTCTCCCTCTCACTTTCATATTTTCCAGTGTTTCGGTTCACGTTCACAACTTTGCCGTGATGTAATTCTCTGTAATATTCTTTTCCTCGCTACCTTCCCTTTCACTGTGAATCAACTCTTAAAAAAAAAAAATTTTTATCTTAAGTGAGAGGCTTTTGTGTGGCTTTACCTTACGATACCGTACTTGGTTATTTTAAAGTTCATTTCTTGCTTTCGTCATAGTCTTCTCTGTAACATTTCTCTGTAAATCGTCTCTTGAGAAGGTATTATGACCGTCAAAGCGACTTGGCTTAAGCACCCCCTCCCCCCAAAAAAAAAACGTTTCAAATAGTTTGAACCATTCCCTATCCAGTGGTGATGAATTTTCATCCCCCTACGGCGCAAAATTTTGAATTATTTAACTTTAAATTACTATGGGTTTATATGGAAAAAACTCTTCGGGCTTAGTTTATTTGATTTCCTGGCATAAGTACCGGCTTAACAAAGCGAAAAAAATAAAAAACTACCGGAATGTAGCAAATATAAATAGGAACGATGCAATGACGTTAAGATTTTTATACCATGCGGGGAATTTTTGATAATAATTCACTAAAAACTGTGGAAAATACTGTTCTGACAGAAATGGCAGCCGCATCACGTGACCGAAGACAATGCGATCCTTGTCAAGAGTCAAACGAAATTTGTTATCAAGTTTTTAAATCACAAAACAATTGTCCTCGTCCAATAGTAAAAATAAGTAGAATGAATTATTAAATAATAAGAACTACTTTGGTGAATATTTCCGAGTTTTGGTAACTTGACTTGAGGCAACACGGACATAATACCTGAAGTGCTGATTTCCGTTGCTTCGTGTTCGAGTGCTCCTGTCGTTCAAGGACACTCCTCTTCCCGCTTCGATACTCGATTATACTCTACTCGTCTTATCGATCTCCATCAGCGCATAGAAGGAGGGACTGGCTCCTCTCAAAAATTGACAAAATTTTATTTCTTTCTTTCGCATGTTACTGTATATTCCCTTTATAATAGCATTTGTTAAGTGCTCATTGTTTTCCGTCTAGATCTCTCTTACACACGTCCAGAACGTGTGCAATTGTGAAGTAAAATTCGACTCCAGAAGAATAATTTGAGGGCAGCGTTTTCAGTTATGAGACCGTAGTCAGAGTGTTCAGATTTCTTTACAGTTTCAGAGAGTTGTTGGTTCAAGTTTTAAAAATTGTCTACTTTTTCGGTTGTGGATTGTTGAGTATGCGTCGGTGTGTAATCATCGTTTTAGCTGCGTTGCAGCTGTTACGGAAATGACACGCTGCTGCAACGCTCAAACACGACACAATTTATGAATTGGAGAATTGAGCGATGTTAGTTTCTAGTTTTGAAAAGGGACTAAGGGACTTTTCCATCCTTTCTGATCAAAGTGTACGAAAGAGAACTGGACAAGAACCTGGGCCGGGATGAATGAGGTTACAGAGATAGCGTCCGTATCAAGATTAGTAAAAACAGAAAATATATCTATAATACACAATAAGAAACAATTTAACAAACACGGATTGAAATGTTTTTTTTAAATTTTAATCAATTATTTTTATATATACTGACAATGGAATGATAAACTATACATCGGGAATATGACATTTTTATTTCTCTTGTAATACTTACGTCCATTTTTACTTTCCAATTGTACAGAATATGTAAGGGAAGTATTATAATCGGTCGAAAAAAAATTTCGAGATCTCTTCGGATCTCTACGAATTGACCCCAGGAGAGTCTATTTTCAAATTTTTGGCGATGTCCAATGTCGTATGTGAAGAATCCACCCCCCCACCGAGAACCCACGAACGACTTAATGCATCGTAACCTAACTTGAGATTTAACTTTGAGATCATTGGAAATAGAACAGCTCATTTACAAACCACCCTCCACTTCCGGTTTCTTAAAATTCAAAATTTTGAAAATATATAAGTATTTTGATTGTTCAGTTAATTTAATTATATTATGGTTAAATATATCAAACGATCCTAACTCCACAATAAATTTGTCGTATATGATATATTTTTCGTTTACTTAACTCCAAAATATCCTTCTTTTAGTTACTCAAATTCGCCTCTCATCTTCATTCGACTCTCTCTCTCATCATCTTGTGCGTCCCTTGTGGAAGGTTGTGATGCCGCCCCTTTCTCCCCTACGCAGCAGCAGGGACTTGTTTGTCCCCAACTACGAGCGCCCACTTACTACCTCAACGCTCGCCCTTTCCTTATCGTCGCGAGTGAAAGTCGTGCTCCAAGCGCCCGCCGCACTTTGCTCAAGTTTTTGCCCTTATCGTTTCATCTTAAAATTCGTTGCAGAAGACGCCGTAATGACCTTCCTAATTTTTTAGGCAAGTTTACTTTTATTTTCCACGAGATATACTCATGAGGGAGATTTCGTGATTCTTGTTTAGAGCACAATTATCTACTTGAATTGTCACGCGTTTCTTAAACATAATCCTCATTTCCCTTTCTATTACGTAGATTTCTTCTTCGTTTTGTTTTGACTGCTTTTGAAAACGAGTTAGTATTTTTCTGAAAATATCTACAATTCTAAATTTAATCATTTCCAGCGAGGGTAAAAATTGTAGTTAAATTAATCGGGTTGGCGCTATTCGAATTTCATTGCAAGCATAGTGAGAAAACAGGTTTCGGGAAACCCACGAGTTAAATGGTTGGACCTTTGGCAATTAAGTGATNCTTTTTATCTTATCTAGGAATTTTTGCTGAATTTTTTGAATCCGCCTCTGCCTTAGGGCCCTTGATCGGAATTGATGGGATGGTCCCTTGCTTGCTTCCGGAGAGTAAATTAGTTTTTTTTTCCCTCCACGTGGTCATACGCAGTTTGTACTGTTTTTTGACAATAAAATTTATTTATTTATTTATAGATTTGGTTGGGTCTGCTTAAAGGAAACATCGTTAATTGCGTAACGGATCTATATTTGTTAGTTGAGATTAATGTAATTTTTTTGTGTACCTCGATAGTATTACAAAATTGTGTTTTTCAATATATTATACATGTGGTATTCAGTATTTTATCTTTTTCAATGTATCACCAGATATATGTAAACAGAGCTTGTGTTAGTTGCTGAAACACATTCGTGTTATTGTGCCAGTTGAGAACTATGGTTGAGTTAACAATATAATTTTGGGTATCAGCGCTATGTTTTTTTTTCAATGAAGGTGACTCGACACAAAGCCCATTAAACCATTTTATAAACATTAATTATGTGATTGACAATCATTGAGCGAGTTTTTGACCGCGTAGTGTTCGTGATGCAATGCGTTGCTGTGTCCTATAGTTCGTGCGCCAAGTTGGAGAGATCCTTCGGTGGCTTCTTTCCCGCATCATTAGTCTCCCTCTCGGCATCTTCTAGAGCATCACTTAACTTACAAACACCATCTTCCCTCGGAACTTTGCAGCCCATGCTTTCGCTTTCTTCGTAGAAATTGCGAAGACTGTAGCTCTGTGAATTTCCATATTCAGTTCGGTCTTCCATCATTGCCTGTTCCTTCTTCCAAACAGCTTCAAAGTATGAAGAAAAAAACTCTCACTGTTAAGGATATTCAAATGGAAAAAAGTGGCTTTCCACTGGGTTTCGCTCGTGGAAGTATCAAAGAGTAAACAAGTAAACGTTTAGTCATTTATCGACAGTCGATGAATGCCGTAGAAGACAAACAAAAATTTCATATCCTATTATTTATGACGTAATATCTTCGGATGAGGAGTAGCTTTGCGACACTACATCTGTTGTGGAGGGTACACAATATTTACGTTAGTACACGAGTCCCATACCTTGTAATCCTTCCTTCTTTTGACACCTATTCTTTGCGTCAGTAAGAAATCTGCTGTATACGCGCTTTAAACAAAAATCTGTAGGTTTTCTAGCTCTTCATTAGTTACGATTCATTGGAACTATAGTATTGCTGTTGCAAAGTAAACTGTACCGAAAATACCCGTTAGACAAAAGCGCGAAGCAATACATTAGAACCAGACGGTCTGAGATGTATTGAACTGAGTTACCGTTTTATACATAGCTATCTTCGTTATACTGTCTAGTTCGTACCATCACCAGGCTGAGCATCAATCATACGGAATATAGTAGTGTTAATTATTATATTAACGACCTAAAATTTCAGAGATGTGCGTCATTAATTACCTCTGGTCCACTTCACGTACAAAAACCCCTTTTCTATTATATTTTGAGAAAAACTCTTATTTTTTTAAAATCTATCGTTTTATACTCGTGTTGCAATGTATCTTTCTTCTTATCGGCTTCATACTTCACCGAGTCTGGTTGCTGGTTCAAAAGGGCCTCTGCGCAGAGCCCCGACCTGAGCGCTGCGATGCCTCCCTTTGGTCTCTTCGCTTTGATCAGCTCGAAGCGTAAAATCGCTGCCCCGAGACCCGGTCGGCTGCCGAGCGCATGCAGCACTACCTACATTTCTGCTTTGCCAACGGGACGAGACTCCACTCTTCGGAACTCTCTCGCGCAAGAAGCTTTTGTGAGGCTGCAGAGGAGGCCAGCTTAAACATTCACTGCTAATTTAAAATATCAAATCAAAGTATGATTAAAAAAAAGTCATGGAGGATTCAAAGTTGAATGTATAAATTCTGGTCGAATATACATTCGATGCGCTGAAACGCTTACATTATTTGTCTGACAGAAAAAAGCGTACAACTAATTTATCGGAAATATTTGCTGGTTTATTTTTCCATTGAAATATTTTCTTCGAAAAAAAAATTGTTATGGTGTTAAAAGTACAAAATTAAAAAGAACAAATTTAACTCGTTTTAACAGGTAAAGTATTCGCCTTGCAAAAAACACGTAGAGGAACATATCAGGAAATTTTGTCCAGTTTCTTGCTCTTGTTGATATTTTCCTCTGAAACGTGCGTGTTTCCTGTAATAAGCAAAAAAACTAAAACAAAATACGTGACTTTTTTGTAATTTACTTCCTGAAATTTTTCGAAGTGGAAAAGTAAAAAATCGTAATCGTCTTAAAATACACAACTTTTCCACAAAAAAGTTACTCACTGGAGAAAACACAAAGGAATGTACGTTGTAAAAAAAGGTCTACTTTATTTTGACAAAGAGAGATTTCCTGCGTAGAGCGCACACTTTTCATGTAACAAATCAAAAACTCGAAAATGGCACGATTTCCCGAATCTTCTCGAGGGGACGAAGTTGATAGTCGTAATCAGCGCCCTTAAAACTATGAAGAAGCAAATGATCACTACTTCTCCGAAGCTTTCCGGGTAGACGGTCTTTCGAGCACTGAATGACTGGACTATTCGGTTTGAGAGACGTGTAAAAATCAAAAGTGCCGTTCGGAGTCTTCCAAACTGTTTCAGGCAATTACTCCATGTATCATAAGGAGTCATCAAATTCACTTGCGTTCCTGATAGACTTTCAAGTATCCAATGAAACAAATATACCGTGTTAGAAAATGTTAGGAGTATAAAATGTTAACATTGTTCACGGTTCATAAAGTGCAATCGAAACCAGTAATTCGCAGTTGCTCTGACACTCCGGCGTTGTCTACCTGCCTCTTCTTTTCCATCTTCTTCGGATGAACCGGTGCGCGGGAGACGTGGAGCTAATTCGAGTTAGTTGCGTCGACAGGGAAACAATCCTGGGTGGAAAGGAAATCGTGTTGTCTCTTTAAGCTGAGGAATCTTTTTCTTCAAGCGCTGCGGCAGCATCTCAGAATATTTTAACACCAATTCGTCGTTCCACTCACGAGTCAGTGATCGGTATGTTTCTGAGACGCGTCACTTCTTATAAACTGAGAAACGTTTTTTTTTTTTGTCTTCCAGTTGTGGCAGTGTTTGGGAAACACGTACTCTTAAATACTCGTATTCCCGCGTGCTCCGATTTCCAAAACGTTCGACCAATGAATGTTCTTCACTCCAGAAAGAGACACGAGTGTTTCTTACAAAATAAAGAACAAAGTCGTAGAAGTTTAATTTTGTTCTTAGACTCTGTGACCTGATAAGACTGAAAATGTCTACATTTTAGTCATGTTTGACTTCTATTTCTTTTCGCCAAACGTACATAGCAAGTGCATCGTCCGCTGAATTTATACCTTTGAACGAAGTGGTAATCACTGAGAATAAAATGATTATAGACATGGAAATGGAATTATTGAGAGGAAACGATAACAATTTATCATATTTTGCATGGTATTTCAAATATTTCCTATCATATATATATATTCTGTATAAAATTGCCTATTAGCACTTAGATCCTACTGAAAGATCTAAGCGCTAATAGGCAATTTTATACAGAAACTGCTCGCCATTTTATTTGTACGTGAAATTAATTTGGTGCTGTCAATGTCAGCCCTTCTTTAGTTGCTACTTAACTGTGTACTCTAAATGCTGTTTCTGTGGTTTTTGAAAACAGTGAATGTATTATACGTAGGAGATATTAATCCCGTCTCTTCGATCTGTAGTAATTCCTCGTGCAGAAAGTAGCTTTCTTTATTGTTTTATGAGACCTCCACGTAGAAGCAGCGAATCCTGTATCTTCAATATCTTTTTCTTCGACTTGCTTTGGATGGTGGCAGCGATCGTTGACTTCCCAAGAGGAACTGTTCTCTCGGTTCGATGCCGATACGCTCCGTGAAAGGCTACACTCAACCTTCCTCTCCCCTCTCTTTCCCCTTTTGCTTTCTTTCTTGTTTCCTTCCCTCCGCTTCGGCTTTCAGTGCAACTACTCTTAAATTAGTCTCTTGTTTTCCACAGCGCAGCAGTGGGCTGCGACGGTAACGGTTTCATCAGTACCAACATTCTAACAATCGGCTTTTTGGGAACTGGACTGAAACCGTTTTGTAGTTTTCAGTGGACGATATTGTTTTAGATAGACAAAAATGCCCTTGTTCTATAACGGGCGTAAATGCGAGAGTTTTTTTACATTTCATGTTTCGTCGCGAGTTTAATCCCTTCTAAAATGGGCGTGTTCAATTTGACAGGTAGAGAAAAAAGGTTGTTCTTACTTCGAACGACTCCTTCTGAGTGTAAAATATCTGTTTGCTATAGGTGAACAAAACGACAGAGTTTGTTCTCACTTCCCGTCCTGTAAAAATCGTTTCCTAACTTTTGTGTTCGGAATTGCTTCACATCGTGGAAATGTTTTCCCATGTCAGACGCTGGGAATAATTTGGTCCGGATTAAGCGTCGGTTTGGTTGCCTATACTGCAGCAGTATTGGAGTGCCAGTTTTTTGCTGAAGCGTCATTATACGTTTCTTTTGGATTGTGTTTTTGTTGTTATCATTGTGATCTATGCATTATTTGCATCTTTTATGTACAATGAGAGGAATTTAATGCCAAACCTTACCGGAGATTTTAGAAAAATGTAGGACGCGATTGTAATTTGACATTTATTTCCCATTACTAATAGATTTTATTGGAATGTAAAGGAAACTTTCGCTTTTCACCTTTGGAGATGTTCTTGGTAACTGTTCCCAACAAAAGTGATAAGGCGTTTACGTATTGAACCAGTTTTTTCTAGATGTGCGTAAGAACTCTAATTCCAGTTGAATTTGTGTCGCAATTCATACGAGTGTCCAATCGTTCATACAATCATAATGAAATTTGTTGCAGATAGCAATCCTGTTCACGGATACAGTTTAATTTTGTAAGTAATGTATCTACAAATATCCTTGCAGTACAAGATGTCGCGGATAGCGTTCTGATCTCGTGGTCACAATGCCCATGGTTTGAGTCCCTCTGGGAATTTTTTACATTCATTTTTGTGGACGTGGTCAAATATTTTCTCGATTATCACGGGAATATTTCATATAAAATCTAGGGACTTTTTACACACATTTGTTTCGTCGCAACATTCCTCCCATTTCATTTCGTGACGTAAAAAAATCCGAATAATTCTATTTGCTGTTTCTAGATAAAAACGAGAAATCCAAAATAAATCTCGCCGATCTCTGGGCGTGAATCGCTCGTGGTGCAAACGACCTTCCCGCGTGGTCGCGTAAACCATCGCAACACGCCGGGTAAAAGCGATCGCGAGTGCACCTGGCGGTGGACCACAACCGCCGCGTTTCGGATTGGCAGCTCGTGCTGTGGTGCTGGTTAGAAAGTGCTGCACGTCGACGAGGAGAAGGAGAGTGACGGAGAGAGAGAGAGAGACAAGGACCGCTTCGTCCCCCCACCACCGCCCCCGCAGCACCCGACGCCGAAGCGAGGTCTCTCCTCTCCTCTGGTAGTGGCGGGGAGTAGAGTGTGTCAGGGGGACCAAGGCGGGTGGGCAGCGGCTGCCTGGCTCTTACGCTCCGCGAATGACCACCTCAGTGCGCGACGGCTCCTCGACGGACGAGCGTCTCAGCAACCACCGCTGCCGCAGACGACACCTCCCTCAACGAGTCCGACAGCGGCGGCACCTGTTGATCGACCGTGTTTGTGTAATGTGTTTGTGGCTTGCGAGTAACCGAGAAACGGTGCAGTGAATGGGATGCGATTAGTGCAGTCACCATGCGCGACACCACGGCGACGTGTCCTGCCAAGAAACTCAGCGCGTTCCAGGCGCTGCTGCAGTGGGAGTAAGTATATGCGAAAACACGCTTTTGCATCGCCTTCGCTGCTTCTTGTGGGAAGGCGTACATGTGCGGGACACTTCGCGGGATTCTTCCGTGTTCTAATGAAATTAAGTCTCGAACGCTACTTCCAATACGTCACTCATCGGTGTCTTGTTTTTATTTCTACTTTGCAGTGAATATTGATATCTGCTTCATGATTTACTTTTGTTGAAACTTTTATTTGCGGAATGATTCATCTTGTAAGAAAATTCATTTTAACCTTAGAAAAATTTAATGTTGTTTTTATTATTTATAGTGATAAACGATTATTTAATTTTTTTTTTTTGTGTGTGTAACAAAATTCAGATTGAATTGACTGAATCATCTCTTGAAATACTCGTAACTTAGCATTGCTTGAAGAAGCAAATTACGGCATTTGAAATGTAAATGTAGCAGAGCGAGGTACGAACATCGCGTGAAGTGATTTGCAACTTCCTCTCCTCAATTTCAAATTGATACTAAACGGACTCCATTACAGAGCGTTTGGACAGTGAACGTGTTTCTTTTTGAACTAAACTTTCATAGAATTATTGTGAACAAATGTATCAATTACGTAGCATTCGAATTCGTGTAATGTCATAAATTTAATTTCAGATTATTTTCTATTACAAATGTAATGAAGAGGGAATCGATATATTGCAATCGATATAATGGACCTCGCGACGTCACCATTTCCTCCAGATACGTCACTAGGAATCATTGATGAAGATAACGGTGTGCTATTCGTCATGCAACTCCTACGCATATTATTCCATCTCTTTTTGAAATGCATCAAGACATTGGTTGAGAGAACATTAGTTAATCCTCAAATGAATTATTTCATTCAATTGAAATCAAAAATAAATATTATATTACCCATGATGTATTATCTATTTATAAGTTCCAATCTCATATTACTATATTTTTTTATTGTGGAAACGTTTGGGTAGCTACTTTGTGTCGATTTAGAAAAATATCAAATGCTACCTGTGCGATAAATGATCCTATTGTTATAAACCTGTGCATCTGCGTTTCGTATTTTGATGGATTTGCCGATGAATGAGAGGATTCCAAAATCATCATGTCAGATGTTATGTCTCTTGTATGCCCGGCGCATGAATTGCAATTGATAAGTCTTATGGCTTAGGTGGGGTGTTCACAGTTCATTAAGTTCTTTTTAAGAGGGAAAATTTTTCAATCATAAATTTTGACATGTCTTGACGTATTTAACCATACGGCGCTTCGTTCGTAATGACTATTTATGGGGTTGTGTCTATGGATGTCTTCTGTACCAACATCACAACTTAGGAACTTATACGTGAAGTATCCGTGGATCTCTGTTCCTCAAATTGTCGCATATCACTTCGCTCCGACACCAAGGTAATACAAGGAGTGTTGTTACAAGGCGGGAATCATAAATGAATTATTGGTCATGACAAATATTTATTTTTCAAATTTACCCGACTTCACTTAACGTGTTCATAATTTTAACGCACTTTTGCTTGATTAAATCGAATATAAAATTTTAATAGCTCTTCAGGTAATAAATTATTAATCATCTCGCTTTTCATTACAGACATAAAATTTCGCGGCGGGCTTGTTGAGTTCAGCATCGCTTTGCCTGTCTGTATATATACAACGAATACAAAAATAATTTATTGTCGCTGAACGTTTAAAAGTTTTAAGACTTAGAATGACCTTACACAATCAAGGGATCATCCCATCCAGGGAAAGCCGGAGGAAAACCCGAGCCGGGATGAGGCTAACAAATAATGTTTACAGCCGTGACACGATGGACAAGAAATAAAAATATTTCTGTCATTAAAAGTTAGTAATATACCTTTCTTTGAACAATTCACAATTAATTGTATTTTCATTTTAAGACAACGTTCGGACCCTAGATTGTGTATTTCATCAGGTGAAATAATTAGTAACAACAAATATTAATATAGCATCGAAGCAATTTAACGTGGTATAAAAAGTAAATACTACCACAAAATATATTTGAAAGGAACAGGAATAACCTATACTTGCTATAAATAGTATTGTAAATACTCAATAGTTTTTCTGCGTCTGTTCCTGAGTTTAAACTAATGTGTTTTTATGTAAATATCATTTCAAATATGTAACGTTTGTAATAATTAACTTCTTCGTCTAATGTTAAAGGTTTATCCCAATCTATCAAGTGATCATTTCTTGTACAATGCGATTTTGCTACACTACTAAACTTAAAATTCGTTTCCGCATCTACATGGGTGTAAATAGTATAGTGAATAATTAACCTCATGTATCAAAATGTACCACCAAAATATTTTGAGTTTCATTATTCGTTATTTGTAAATGACATCATCCTACTATCTGTAAGACGTACGGATTGAACACTCTCATTTGGAAAAATATTTACCCACTCTTAAAACAAGGAATAATAAAAACAATAAGTTTACCATAAATAATTTTTAATTTAAGATAGTACGAACGTGCCAGGCGCTAATCATGTCAACCATTTATGAAACATTCAATTATGTTATCTATTCTGTTTATATACAAATAATCATTATAATAGAAATTAATGAACTGGGGTGTATTAAAAAACTCCGAACCATTAATTATACCGTTTAAATTTAAACTGAGAATTACGTGAGGATACATTAAAAAATAGTTCCTTCAGAGACTACGCCCATTCAACTTCGGGAAGGTTTTATTCAAATACTAGCTGATTACCCGGAATTTTTCTTAGATTAATCTTCTTTTACTCAGGAGAAAATAAAATCTATATTGTTAGATCAGAATACTTTTACTTACTGGTTTTTTAAAACATTGTAAGATCAAAATGCTTTTACTTACAGGCTTTTAAAAACATGTACGGCGTCCTAATTTTTCAAATTCATAAAAATACAAATTTAATACAACACTTCAGTCTGTTCACTACATATCTCGCGGGAGACGCGCCGGTCGAATTTTCACTTCCGAGGTGTTACGCGGCTGCTCCATTTCATTAAAATTCTTGTAAAATATAAACTATTCGTCCAAATTTTACGATTTATGGACATTTTTTATCTTTTTTAAATTCGCAAAAAAAAAATAATCCAATAAATTTGATGATTGATTTTTCCTTCTTATATAACAATCTTAAATTGAAGTATTTAAACACATCTATTTTTAGTGACGTTTCATCGAAAATATAGAATACTTTTTGTAGCTATATATATGCTCTCGGGGACTTTTTTGTAGATTTTTTTGTAGATGAAAGAATATTGCCATCCATAGTCATCTATCTCTAACCGTTTAGGCAGCGGAAGCAAATATAGCGTTTTTTCCCGATTTTATCGACTTTTACTGTCAAAAACCATTTCTATCTTCCTTATCACATTTAAAAAATAAAAGTTATCCTATGTTCATACTGGATATTTAAACTATCTCCTTGCTAAATTTCAGCGCGATTGGTTCTGTGGTTTAGTCGTGATCAGGTAGCAAACAGACAGACACTCTTTCGCGCTTTAGTTTGGAGTATGGATTAGCCCCGAAAGGTCCAAATTTTATTCGACAACTGGAAATATAATGATTTTTTCCCTCGTTAAGAAGCCATGTGAGGTATTTCATAACTGTCGTCAGATCTTTATTACTGCCTTAAATCAATGTTGATGAAGAGGCCTGTAACTATGATGTCATGTAGGAATGTGTCGCAATATAAGTCTTTCGGGAATGGCGTGTCGTGTGCCATGTCGCAGTTTGTGGAGCAAACGGAGCGAGATAATGCTTTGATACTGGTTCCCTGAATCCTCGGGTCACTGCAGATTGTTCTTCCGTCTGTTCGTCTCTCGCCCGTTTGTTCCGCTGTCTGAGCAATGCGGATTCCGTGGAAATGGCTTTCTGCAACTCCATTTCTCTTGGGCGGACGGTTCTGCGGGTCTGCTTTAAATATTTCAGGAGGAAAATATGACAGTTCATTTAGTACAATTGTTGATTCCCCATCGATAATTATACTCTTTTTAAATTGAAATTATTAAACCGACCTTGTTTATAGACAATTATTTATTATTACATGCCACAACGTTTTATCAGTAGATAGCTGCCAGCGTCAGGTGAACGCATGTGTTTGAATATATAAACAAATGTATTTATTTTTATCTTGGTAAGAAGTAGAAAACAAATTAACCACACATACAAATAAAACAATTACATAGAAAAATATATAATTTGAAAAAACAAACCATCAAAGCAGAAAATCATTTTGGATAACTTCTCAGTGTCTGTCTGTAAATTCAATGTGTTTTTCGTAAACTTGATGTGTAACACTTCTGAAATTGTACGTTTGTAATAATTTGGCTCCCGATCTAAAATTAAACATTTTCCCAATCTATCTACTATTTTTCTTTATAACTTTTCTGTATAGTTTTCAATTATTCTGGTTCAAGAAAATTATCTTGAGAGAAGAATAAATGAGTTAATCTTCGCGTGTTTTCCCAAATTGAATGTGCTGGTCAACTTCGACAAACTTCATGATGTTATTGTGCTTTTGTGAATCACGGAGGAAAAGCAAAACACAATATAACTTCTAAATTTGAATTATCTAGACTAACAACATAATTTTGTTCGAAACACACGAGTGTTGTTAATTGAAATGTAACTGAAATTCTCACTGATTACTACCACGAGCGAAGTCTATGGCATGTATAGATTCATATCGTGCAGGTGACTCTCCGTCGTAACCTGTTTATTTATTTAATCTGGCTACCTGACCTGCTCTTCCACCTAACTTTATGACCAGCAGACCGATTCTCGTTCCGTTCTCTACGTCCAGATCGACACTTCTCGACGGCCCACCGTAGAGAAGTGATTCCTATTCTCCATCGTAGAGAACTGAGTAGAGAAGACGGTAGAGAACTTCCCTACGCCTCTCGTGCCGGAGGAAACAGCCGGCCAGGTGAAAATTGCGACACTCGAACCCGGGAACGTCTGGTATAGCGACAGGTGTGCTGTCCACTGCATCGCCCTCCTCGACTCCCGTAGCCTGGACACAACAGGCGAGGGCTTTGTGAGTCGAGGCGGGTGATGCTGTGGACCGCACACCTGTCGCTATAACAGGAGTTCCCGGGTTCGAGTTCCATTCTCAATTTTCTCCCGATCGTTGACGATGCAAACTCTTCCGAACGGAACACGGGGTATCGAACCCGTACACTTCCGCTCATCAATGGGTAGGAAGGCTACGTCACGGCTGTTTCCACTGGCTGTGTTTTAGAGTTATTCTGGTTCTTGTGGTCCGAGTCGCGCGTTTTCGTTTGCGGATGGCTGTAAGTCAGGCGGAAGTTTTTGTACGACATCCAGCGCTGCGGATCCGTTGCGTTGTTTGGTTTGNGGTGGGGGGCTGCTTATTGGCCCGCTGCGGGACTCGCGGCCGAGTGGGCCCTCGGCCAAGCGCAGAGCCCGTCAGTCCGTCTCAGCTGCTTTATTAAACCGTCGCGAGACGTGGACCCTGTACGATTCATGTGACAGTGACTATTGACTTCAGCGTCGTGGGGGGTGGGGGTTGGGGAATAAGTTGGGTCTCAAACTCTTCGTTTCTTTCAAATATTCTTATTTAATTTTGACTAAAATCAGTTACGTCATTTCAATGAACACGAGTAAAACAATTTATATAATACATAATTAGTTATAAAATATATAATTATTTATATATTATACATAATTATTTATATATCATATAGTTAAATAAGATGTTTTTAAACATATTTATATTATACTAGCTGATTAACCCGGCGTTGCTCGGGAGTTTTCTTAGACTTATCTTCTTTTACTCAGAAAANATCTATATAATAAGATCAAAATACTTTTACTTGCTAGTTTTTGAAAACATGTTCAGCATCCTAATATTTCAAATTCATAATAATACTAATTTAATACAAAAGTTTATTGCATACACTACACTCATCTCACGGGAGGCGCTCCGATCGAATTTCCCCTTCCGATGCATGGCGTGGCGCGGCTGCACCATTTCATGAAAGTTCTTGTGAAATCTAAACTATTCGTCGAAATTTTACGATATAAATGCGGTTTTTAACTTTGTTACATGCACAACCCAAATAATTCATTAAATTTGATGATTGACTTTTCCTTCCTAAATTATTCTCTTAAATTTACGTATTTGAAGACTTTTATTTTTAATAACATGTTTTCAATAATGTGGGTGAACCTTTGTAGATAGACATATGCTGTCGCGGACTTTTTTGTAGAACTCTTTAAGGCAAACAATATTGCTATTCATAGTTATCACCTATCTCTAACCGTTTAGGCGGCGTAAGCGAATATAGCTCACTTTTTTCCCGATTTCGTTGACATTTAAGATCAAAATCAATTTCTATACTTTCTTTCACGCATTTTTTTAAATAAAAATTAGCCTATGTTCATCCTGGGTATCTTAGCTATATCCTTGCCAAGTTTCATCACGATCGGTTCAGTGGTTTAACCGTGATTATGTAACAAANACAGACAGACAGACACGCTTTCGCGTTACGCTTTTGTGTATTAGTAGTATATGGATTATAAAATATTTGTGGCAATGTTTTTTCGATTGAAAAGGTTCGGAAAGTAATTTATTTTTTTAAAATAAATTCTTTCCTGTATTTCAGGAGACTGTATTTCATCCTTTTTATACACTCATGGTGTTTTCAGACCTAAAGTCAATATAAATATATGATTGCGTTAGAATGAGAAATTTTATTTGACATTTAGTTTCCGAATCCTTCAGGGCCTGATGATGACTGATATTCGGTTGAAATAGCTCTCGCTAAATCGGACGAAACTAAACGGCTACGAAATGTCAAAACCAAAGGTTTCGTTTGACACATTAGCAGAAATAGTAAATTATTATTGCAACCTTATATAAATTTTTCTATGTTTAACGATTTTATTCTCCGTCGACAGAACTACCTTAAACGCATTCCTTGTGAAGTGAACATTTGTGATGTAATTTGGTGTTGAACTGTTCGCCGTGTAGATGCGCTCCGTAGCGGACGCCCTCGCTCTCCGGATGTGATGATTTGGGCTTCGGTCTTCTTTTAGAAATGACGTACATTGGTTTAATTCGTTTACGGAAGGGGCTAATTCGAATTTTGTTTGGACAGTTCTATTTCTGAAAAGCCGTGATGTTTTTTTAAAATTATTTTTGAACTGAGAGGTATTGAATGTTCTACTCACCTCTCAATACGAACCTTGGTTTCTTCACGACTTGATTTGTTTATCTCTTAATTATTAAAAATAGAAAATTACTTGTATGATCTAATTACTTATTACCGTGGTTCTATCTCCATTTCCTATATCTCATTTATCTCCGTTATGGTCTATTCTTTGCGATGTTTTGCGTGTTCTATTTATTTTAAATTATATCATTCTTTTAGGTTCTTTGTTCCCCTGTTACGCCGTAAGGGAACACTTGGCCGCTGGAGCATTGCCAATCTCTACTACGGATGCACTTGTAAATCTAAACTAGCTTCGATTATTCTTCTGATCTCCCGAATTTTCATGACACACTCGTGATATTGAATATTTTGAATATTGAGTTGTTTACTTTTTAATTTTGTGTACTATTTCAATGAAAGTTCACTTCAATGTTGCTCTTTATTTTTCCCTGTGTATTTTACAATTCTGTATTAAGTATTCTTTTCATTCAAATACTAATTTAATATCGAATAATCAAAATGTATTATTACATTTACAAAATTTATTGTAGACATTTCGAAATCGCTATTTGCGCAGTCGATGCTCGTGGATCTATCAGCGCTAATATCCGGTTAACATTCTCATTCCCTTCTGCGCAAATGAAACAAATCCTGCGTTTCCCTATCCCTGAGTATCTTCTCATCTAGATCAATGTTTGAGACATCTGTTTCCCCCTTATTTTCTCAATGCTCTTTCTGATGCTCATAAATGTTTGCTATTTCAATTTCTCTTCCTATAATCCCATAAACATAAAATCCTCTTTCATTCTTCCTTATCCCTCTAACATCACGAAAATTACCGTGTCCCGTTGTAATCTCTTTGACGATATTAATTCTGTAGAACCACTCGTGTTTGTTTTTATCCTTTCTTTCTTCTGTCGGAAATGACGTACTTTTTTCGAACTTCACGTTCGTTGAGAGTAGCTTGTTCCGTGTGTCTTCGCTTAGAACACGATCAACTTCATCGGAATTGCATTTTCTTATCTTTCATAATAATAATAAATTTATTATTTCTCACGTCTCTAACCTTGTCGATATAAAGACAGTTTTTATAATATATCATTATAAACAATTGTTTGTCCGGGACAAAACCGTGTCTCAGTAGGCAGAACTAACAACGTTTCGGACATCTTGCTGTGGCCTTCTTCAGGGCAGTGTCAGAGTCGTATAGACCTAAGATGCTGTCGCTCTCTACTTACGACGTACGAGACAAGTTTATTCGTCTATAATAGGTCGTAAGTCTTTAATTAATTATTTAATAAGTTTATATTTTCTCCGGCCGCGGAAGCCTACGTTTACACATGTATCATTACTTTTTCTCTCCAACACTAAAACACTTTTCGCGACCATTGTCATATAAAATATTCCTCCTCCTTGTTACAGTCTACTATTCTTAATAACATGTCTTACTGTGGGTTTTGTTTAATAGTAGTTACGCCTCGATTTATAAGATAGGTTATATAAAAGCGTCTTTCTTGGTCGTAATGTGTATTATCCCGTAGTAATTTTTTCAATATTTCTGCATCTTGTTCCCATGGATATATCTTTTCATCCGTTTCCCCAATTGATTTCAGATATATTCTGAAATTCCCTTGTCCAGTTAACACGTTGGGTGCTGCCGGTTGCTGTCTCATAAGAAAACGTGTATCTGCACGGCCCATTGCACATCGCTGACAGCGGAACAGAGGGGGCCGCGGAGGCACATGGCAGCTGCTGCTACAGGGACAGGTGGCTGCTGGTGGAGTCCTTGAGGACGACAGCAGGTGGTGTTCGCTTGGCGCCTGACCGCTAGCACTTGGATTTCCAATGCGCCCTCTGGAACGAATGGGGTTCACTTGCTCAGATTTCAGCTCTCTCTCGGGTGCGATGCGAGTTCGAGATTCGACTGCATTCCGGAAGCGGCAGAGGATGGAGGATCTGGATATAATCTTTGCTTGAGGTCATGTGTACTTCTGCACAAAACTCATTTTCTTGAGCTTTCTCCGGGAGGTACATTATGAAGTCAAGATACCTCGCATATATTTCTTCCGTGTACCTACACGTTGTGAAGAAATGTGATAACTTTCTGTCAGGTCATGATAAATTGAAAGGCGTTTCTATGTTGCTCATTGTTTTATTGGTATAAAGCTTTTTCGGCTGCATTGCAGCCATCGTCAGTAACATACACTGAGTATTGAGGAATATTTTTGGCGAGTGCCTAAAACAATGAGCAACATAGAAACGCCTTTCAATTTATCATGCTTTGATAATGTTGCTAAAGCTCCACAATTACCAAGTTTCTGTCAGGTGAAAATGGCGAGGAACCGGGAATCAAACCCGGTACTCGTGCTTTGATCGCAGGGGTGTTAACCATTGCACCCCACCCGTCTTAGGTCTTCCTGGATTAGGTCTGGATGGGAATGGTGTAGAGTTGTGGAAGGCGAACGGGTGGTGTAGTGGTTGACACCCATTCACACGCGATCAATGCAGGAGTCTCGTGTTCGATTCCCGACTTGTGGCCATTTTCATCTGACCGAAAGTTATCAAGATACTTTGTTGCATTCTGTTAGATAACAAGGTTTAGTACTCTCTTTCGTAAACCGGTATTTCTCGCGTTAGAGCTACAACGTTCTGTCGCACTTCCAGTAAGGTGGCAATCAAACTTCTTGAATGTTCCCTTCCTTAATTGCCAATAAACTATTATAGTGAAGTAGGGATTATTAAATGAATAAACTGTCTCATCCACTTTGTGATTATTTTCAAAGTCTCTTTTGTAAATTGAAATACGATTCTGTCGACCTGACGTTATTGCCTTATGCTGGTAGACTTCAAGTACTAATTTCAAAACGTACGGCAGTAATGTGATTGTAAAAGCTACATTAGAGTCTAGTTTACTTTTAGGAATTTTAATCATAATATCCATTATAAACCCAGGTTATTTCTGGATGATATTTTGTAATAACCTTCCAGATTGAATTCACTCATTTTATAGAAATCACATATCCGCACATCACAATGTGTGATTAAATAATAACGAGAAGTTATTGATATTTTGCACCCGAGCGAACTTCCCAAATTCGTGAACAAATGTGTGGTTTATTTTCCTCTCTTCGATTTCAAGAAGTGGACAATACCCGGTTGATATGTGATGTCCAGTTCAAATCATTATTAACGGGAAGCAAAAAAAAATATTATTATTATTAAATGTAACGACCTTACTTTCACAGAGTCGATTTATTAGTATAATGCGATCTGTATATTGCTGCAGTCTCTGTGCCTTATTCCTAGATTTTGTACTAGACCCATGCTATTCCATATTCTATCATTGATGTGAACACTTTTTCTCATTTTCGCCATGTTATACAGTTGCAATAATTTTTGTCAGTAGTTGCCTGACGATGGCCTACAGTTCGATGGTCGAAACGTTGTACAGTTTATTTAATCGGAAGTAAATCGAGTCCATGAAAGTGAGGTTGTTTCGTGTAATAAAAACAGAATAAGTAATTCAATATATATTTTCCTATTTCATCATTTGAGTAAATTCGAAATAAGTGCAAAAGGATAATGCATTGCAAATACTGTAGTAGAGTAAGTGGCGGAAGCGGCGATTGAACAACACGCATTGCATTGTCCTTCCGCATCCGTTCGTCCCTGGAGGCACGAGAGACCTTGGGCGCGGAGGTAGGATTTCCACGTTGCGTGTTCTTACACATGTTGACTGCCGGTTACCGGTTCGAGGCCTGAGGGAAGAACGTCACATTTTCACACTCGTCGTCTTCCTAATATAAATATTTAAAAAAAAATTAATTAGAATATACTAAAATAAGTTGGAGTCAGCGTGACTCGGTGGGTAGGGCGTTGAGTTGCTGGCTGGATGACCGGTGGGGATGTTTCATCACGCCGTAACGTCCAGACTGACTTCCGGGCCTACTCAGTCTGCTGTAAAATAAGTACCATGTCTACCCTGGGGTCAAAGCTGCCGGAGCGAGCGGTCTCCGTGAACGAACCCCTTGAACAATTTCGGAACCTGTTGTGGGACAGTTTGACTATATAAAATACGATATATTCCTTCTTTTTTTTTTCTATTTTGAAAATATCCATTTCTTTGGTTATTTGTTTAGTTATTCTGCTGAAATCATTTAATATATTCGTTAATGTAAAATTCGCTAATATATTTTAGTAATCAATCATTCAATAATTGTCCGTTTTATGCTTATTTTTTATTGCTTTTCTGTGTCAATTATTTAGATTAAAACGAAAACAAGTTTGGGTCATTGCTTCTGAAAGAGTCCTGTAGTTGTTTGTTCATCAAACCTTCTTTAGTTGTTCAGTGGTTTTAATTTCTCGACCTATTCATTTGTTAATAGATGTTTTTGGCGTAAAATGATAGAAGGCACATACCGTGTTTTTTCGTAAAAAATCCCCCAAAATCCGGGATCAGATAAAAAAATTGATATCAATCAGAACCATTATACAATAAAAGTTATAATGTTGACCTTGCCCAACATATATACCAGAATTATATATTCGAGGATTCGTCGTCAATAAAAGATTCTTTATATAACGCCAACGTTTCGGCAATTTATTGTGCCTTCATCGGGGCTGTCTGTTATGGAACCTCTCCACCATCAATTACCACCAGCCATAACCTCTGAATACAACCCACTACATCTCTACAACCTTCCTGGTGTAGGTCAAAAACAAAAATGTTTTTTGTTTTGTTTTTATTGATGACCAATCCTCGAATATGTCTTTCTGTTACATAAAATAAAAGAATCACTCAGCCGTGTATTTCAAATCCTCTAAAGTCTTCTTTAATTCATTATCTAAGGGTAATAACTTTACAAGTACATCTTCACTTTCGTTGTTGAGACGCTCGTCAAATGCGTCCCATTCTGTACCCAGCGAGTATTATTTCCTCTTCGTCATCAGTTTCCCGTAACAAACCGTCCTCAGTGCCATCCACAGCATTAGAAATCCCACACTCTTTGCTTTCATAGGTCTTTGATAGATTGTGGGTCGTCTTATAGAACAGATGTATGCTAAAACTATAAAACATGTACGAAAATTTATATCTCGTCTTATCTGGAGGTCGTCGTCTGCGGAAATATGCGGTATTTTTTTCGAATATTTTAACTTTTCTTACAAAATGAAATTTATTTTCCTTTTTCTTCTTATTGGCATTATTCACGTCCACATTCATAAGAATTAAATTGAAATTATTCTTGCGACCATTTTTTATTATATGTCACCGCGTTTGATTACCGCTATCGTCACGTGAACTTGTGCGAAACACATACTGTAACGTTAGAACATGTAATAAAAAAAATTCTACCAAAAATAAATAAATCGGAAGGACTTTTTTTCAAATTTTCTTTTTTTATATTCTAACGGTAGTAGCTGTATTCTTTTGCTTCTCAGTGTCGCTTTCGAATTTTCTTCCATGACGTTGCGGTTCAGTGTTGGAACTAAAGGAGTAGGAGGTTCCTTACCTTTATTGCTAGGGATGTTGGGGCAGCATCCTCTCGCTTCGTGGATTTGTGACTTTAATAAGCTTTCTTGTGCGTTACGCGTTGCAACCTCTCCTTCCTCTTTATCTCTTTTATCAATTCCATTGTTCCTTATCTTTTCATTTCTTGTGCGGTGTGGGCCATTTCCATGTGAGCTGTCACCTAATAATAGGAACTTCGCTATCTAAGTATATCACATCATAATTTATTTTCCATTAGTCTTTATGATTTTTGTGATAGCGATAATCAAAAATCGCCTCTTCCCTCGCGTGCGCTAGTAAAAAAGGAAGTTTTTTTCGTACATCACAATTAAAACATGATTCTTTTAAAACAAACATAGTAATAATGATTTTAAAATTTCAAAAGAATAAAATTTTTGATAAAAATGGAGAATGATTCACATTTCTCAAAATATTTATTTTTTCACGATAGATTTTTTTTCATTTGATTGCAGTTAACACTTTGGTAGTACCTTTGATGATATTCAATTTTATCCAATTTGTTTTTTTTAAATATATTGTCAAATATCGCTGATAACATCGTTTCGGTGAAGCAAATCAGTTATAAATACTAAATTTATTGTCAAAGAAGCAGTTACAAACTGCATATGACCACGTGGAGGACAATATTAACTTATTTACTCTCCGCAAGCAAGGGTCCATCTCATCAATTCCGATCAAGGGTCCTAAGGTAGGGGCGGATTTTACATTTCAGCACACTCCTAACAATAAAAATAGTCCGATACATATTATAATATTAACATAGTACCAACAAATTTGTATTTAATAAAATACAAAAAAGTTATTTCAGTAGTAAAACATTGAATTCAAGATTTATTATTTCAAGATTTATTACTCTAGGCAAGAACCTAGCGAGTCTATACAATCCTCCTCTACCCGAAGGAAAACCGAGGGTAACCCGGGCCAGGAAGGGTGTAATGAATTAAGTAATAATAGTATATATTATGTAACAGTAATAGTAGAAGTAATCGTTAATTATACAATAGTAAGTAATATGAGTTATAAATTCAGTAATAATCCTAAAGCAACAGGTTCCTTTAAGAATCCTCTCCTTGTATCGTGTGAAGGGAGTAAAAGCGTATCCGCTCGTCTGCGCGTCCACTTAATTGGCTGCGGTGGCGCCTACACGTTTACTGCCGCGTAGACAGAAGGCGAGCGAGTTGCGCTCCCGAGAAACAGTTGCGCTGCGTCAGATCCTGTGCTTCGCGAATGGCACAGGAGTCATCTGCGACACAGCTCCTGGACATGGACTGTAGTGACGTATAAAGAGACCGAAATCCAGGCATATGGTCGAAATCGTTTGCTGTTCCTGTGTGTTAGACGTGTTGTAGAAACGGGAATTTATCCAAAAGCTCGTCGATTTTATTTTTACATGTTACGTTTCTCAGTATTTTATGGAGTCCGGTTTTATGTATCTCGTATATTAAATCTAGGATTAGAAGTACGATTATAAGACCTGAGATTAGAATAAAAGTAGTCCGGTACGTGTTAAACCAACAAACTTGTAATTAATAAGTTATTTCACAAGTACGTATTATGATAAAGTATAAATTATTCGGAAAGTATTGTTATAAATTGTACCTATTAAAATGACTTTAAATTGATTTTTTTTTATTTCAAGAGACGCGGCCCCTAGGTACTCCTTTTGAAAATTAACATTTTGGTTTTATAGAATACTATAGTTGATTGTACGCGGGTGATAACTGCTACTACATGTCCANAAGTGGTGTGACTAAGGGGCTAGCGTTCTCGCTCACCACCAAGTCACTCCGGGTTCAATTCGCGGCGGGGCCAGAAAAATATTGTAGCTTATCACTTTAATGTCCCAGTTCATATAGCTGTGACTACTGAAAAGCGAACCCTCCTTCTTCTCTCCACCTCCTACTGCTTCTAGTATCACTAACTCTATAACTATTACTGCATAATCCTACTAACCCCTCCACGTGGATCAAGTTGTTGGTTAACCCAGTTAACCGGTCCACCTACTAATAATAGCCCTACCACCCACCTCCTACCTCCTAACACTCCATGTAGATAACCTTCTGTTAGATAGTGTTATTCTCTCTGTATATTTTCATGGTTGATGACATCTACGCGTGAACTTGTGACCGTAACGTTGGACTCGTCGTCCCACTGTACGCCCGCAGCGAGCGCCGTGGCGCTGGTTACCCCGTATCCTGCGGTGATAAAAGGAAAACACACGGGTTATTGGCAGCGGGCCGTGGTACGCCTTCGCCCTGCGTTCGATAACGCTACGCAAACTCTGTTGATTCGACGCTGGCACGACACGCGTTGCACGTGTCACCACAAGACTGTATCTCCACGTGTGGATTTATGTTGAGGGGGAGAGAGACGCACTTTCTGCATTTCGTACATGATTTGAGTTCATGGGAATTTACCTGTGAAGGATAAGGAAGCGCGAAAATTGCGATTGCATGCGAGAAAGAAAAAAAAGAAAACACAGAGCATTAATTGTTTTATAAAATGCTTGTTGGTATTCTCTTAATATTATAACACGCTGCTAAATATTTTTTGTTCTTTTTATCTTAAGTGTTTGCTGAAATGTAAAATCCGCCTCTGCCTGAGACCCCTTTATCGGAATTGATGGGATGGTCCTTTACTTGCTTCCGGAGAGTAAATTAATGAATTGTCCTACATGTGGTCATCCGCAGCTTGTAACTGCGTTTTTGGAAAGAAATGTATTATCGAGCGTATGTTATGGGAGTGTGTTTTGCATCGGCAAGAGCGGAGACTGTTCCTAGGAAGCATGAAAATATAAAATATACTATACATCATTACTCCTAAATGATGGAACTAGATGAAAGCATATTGTTGATCAAGCAATATGTACCTTCGAAATTATTTTCCTGCATGCTATTATTGTTTCTTATTATCCATATAAGTTTCGTTCTATCTGTCCTTAACGGTTGTGAACATTAATTCTGTAGCCCCTATTCTGGCCCGGGTTTTTCTCGGTTTTCCCTTCGGGTAGAGGCGGATTTTATATACTGGCTCTTGCAATATTTTATCGGGACGGCGGTCTCTCGTAATTATTAATCTCGAATTTAGAGTTATTTTAATGATTACGATTTATAAACAATATTTTGCAAATAATAATATAGTTCGATGATAATATGCACTTGTGAACTATCTTTCTTTGTGCGTGTTTTATTAAATACAAATTTGTTGGTATCCTGTTGTTATTATAACACGTAGCCATCTATGTTTAATCTTATCTTAGGAGTGTGTTGGAATGTTTAAATCATCCTCTGCCTTATGGCCCTTGATGGGAATTGATGGGTTTGTCACTTACTTGCATCGGCAGAGTAAATTAGTTTATTGTCCTCCACGTGGTCATATTCAGGTTGTCCTCCACGTGGTCATATTCAGGTTTTTTACTATTTTATTATTGAATATGTGTTATGGAAGTGTGTTCTGTATAGGCAAGAATAAATGAACAGTCAAAGAGTAATAAGAGTAAATTGATAGAATCAAGGAGTATGTATGATAAATTTTTAATAATATATCACAGATATACGAATGATTCGAGAGACATGCTTAATGGATGGAGGGAGATGGGAAATGAATAGGAAATATGCTACTGACATTTCGGACTCAGGGCTGTCTCGTGTGGCAGGGACGAGAACGCCAGTGAGCGGCAGAGCGGTTCGTTGAGGAACAAAAAAATAGGGATATGAACAATGTGGATGAGATTGTGAGATTTTCGGAGGGGAGAGAGCGGTGTTCATAAAGAGATTGAAACAAAGGGGAATATTCGGTGTATGAGAATAAAAGATACCATACAAGAAAGAAGATTATGCAAGAAGATATTGCGACTGCCCCTCAGGGGCAAAGGACGACAGTGAGAGAAGTAGATGAAGAGTAAACAAGTTGTGAGAGAGTGAAAATCGAAGGGAACCTTGTAATGACTACGTTTACAGGCAACTTGGTCAACACATATTTATGTGTATTTATATTTATGTACGAGCAAAAAGAAATAAAAAAAAAATGAGTGAACTTTGTTACCACTCAAAGCAGACAAGATGGCGAGAAACAAAATAAAATATTTAAAAAAACCAAGCAGATGTATCCAAGAACAGGGACGTGTTTCGAACGAGGAGGAATTANGAACAGGGACATGTTTCGAACGAGGAGTACTTATCTAAGGTCTCCGAAATTGTAAGAAAAATTGAGTTCCCATATTATGGAATTAAGAAACACGTAGGGTGAAATAATAGAGATTGGAGAAAGATTTGAAAATGTTCATCGAAATATTATAAAGGCACAATCTTAAAGCGACATTTTTTTTTTCTAAACGACCTATAAAGCAAAATAACCTTACGATGTAGGAAGAGCTAAGCAAAATTGTGATCCTTGTATTAGCATACGTTGAACAAAACTATCGGGGGATAGATAAACGAAAAGAAAGTAAGCATGTTTGGTGACGGGGCATGCCGAGTCTCCGGGACGTGGATATTTCCATTCTATATTTTATTCATTCTTCGATTTGTTTGCTCCCGCGAGTTCTTCGGGTGAATGGTTGCTACCAAACCAAGTATTGCTTTCTTCGAGAGAAATGTTTTCTCCCTAAAGAAACCTTTTGTTTCCATAAAAAACACAAAGAAATCTTTCTAAACAAAGTATCTCATATCTGTACTCTTCAATACGAATCGTAATGATTATGTTTTCTTTGCTATTTGCCTCTTGTTGTTTACAATAGTCATTAATGGTTGAGTCCTTGTGCAGTAAAACTTTAATCCTATTGCTGTGCGTATCATTACATGAACTTTTCATTGGCATCAGTGCACCGGGAAGAGGGATATAAAAAGGATTGAATAGTTTTTGGTAAATATCCAGTAATTCTGACCTTTCCGGACAAACAGTCATTATTGTACTTAGTTACTAGGTGTATTGACTGCATTGAAGAATATATTTATTAAAAAAAACATGTCTTCCAGTATTCATTTATTAATAAAGCGATTGATTAATAAATTATTAGTGCAAGACAAATAATTATTTTTATCGTTCAAAGTGTTCTAAAGGACATATTGGCAAGAACGTGGGAATATAAAGGAAACATGGGGATTGTGTGTGTTTTTACAAGTATTTCTTTCGATGTAAATTTGCAAAGCAAATCGAGAAGTATATTCAAAATATGCTTCACATCTTAGATAACTTCATGTAATATTTGTTGTTCGTCGCTATATTACCGACCGTAGCTCCAGTTCTCCGAGAAGCATTTGTGTTTGATATTTATAGCTGTTTCTTCGCTGCTGCTGTGTATTTTCCCGAGCCGTGATCAGAAGAAAGAATGGTTCTAATTATCTCAGGCCGCTAGCGACTTGTTTCCTATTGTTTTCGAAATCTTTTGTTTCTCCCACTTCTTGACCATTTCTTTCTGTTTTTTATCGGACGTTTACGAAACACTAGACTACAAGAAAGTTGTATTTTAGTACAACAAAGGGACAGAATGAGGCAAGATGTTGAGTTAATGGACACTGTACTCACTATCAGTGGCGGATCTAATGGGGCTATAGCCCCCCCCACCCAACCAATTGGACCTGACCTCTCGACAGATAAAATTGAAGTTGATAAATGGCATACTTTGTAAAAGTGTTAAATGATTAATAATTGTTATTAGTTATAATTGTTATTAATTATATAATAATTATTGTTGTTATTAATACGATATCAATAAAATTAATACCATGTTAATAACTTTAATAAATAATTGTTCTTAATAATACCAGATTGTTAATTATTTATATGATGCATTTTATTAAAGGGTAATATTTATAAAATTTGTGTTGT
>NNCF01128232.1:407926-447225 GCA_002313205.1 Laupala kohalensis | reverse complement strand
CGTTGATTATGGTCTAGATCCGCCACTGCTCTCTATTAAATATTTATCTCGTTAACATATCGAGACTGCCGTATTTGAGTATCGGACGTGAGATAAAAGGTTTAATACCTGATATAACATTTACTAAATGCCTAGCTAAACTGCGCAGGGTACTTTGAACTGTGATGTTCTGTTAGTAGTAAGATTGTGCGGAATAATTAGTTTTCTTTTCGATTCTCCTGATATTTTATTTGTTATTTTAAATATTTAAGATAAATAATTGATGACCTACGACCTTTCATGGACGATGAAAATGTTTTTGTTGTTATTTAGGAACATGTTTCGACTCGTGATTTGAGTGGTCGTCAGGTGTAAACAAATTGTGACAATAAACATGAACGTAGCCACAGAACAATTGAACGTGATATGTGCGTAAATATAATGTTTTCAAAATATGTTTACAAAACAAAGGGAATTACACGAACAAGTTATAAAATTGAATTGTAAATACTCGATATGTTTTATCTTGTCAGCGCGTAAATTTATACTCGCATTTTTAAGCGAAACGTTATGTTCCTAAATAACCCACTAAAATATATATTCGTTGTCTATTAAAGGTCGTAAGTTAAAATTTAATTATTTGACTTGATTACATCATGGCCTTGTAAGTAGAATTATAATTTTATAATAGTTATGAATTACATGGACTACTATCGGTTTTTTTATTGCAGACCCCTCACTTTGAACTGCTGTAGAAGGCACAAAAAGTCATTAAAAAAATAATTAACACCATAAAATTTGTGTTCTTGTTCATATAATTAATTTTTTGAAAATAGTTCTAAGAATGAATAATACTTTTAAAATAGCAGAAATGTTTCAAAAAACGCCAGATTTTCACAGCTTTTCCCTATTCGCCGATTTAACTAATTTTTATACAATAAACTAAAAGTGTCAAAAATAATTCTTATTCAGCGAACGATTACAATTATGTTTGTGACAACATTTACGAATTTCGAGCTTCTACATGCAAAATATAACGAGTTATTAACATTTTTCGAAAACATTGCTAAAAAACGACCAGGCACGTCCTTAAGGAATAAAATTTATACTGTCGCCTTCAGCAAAATGCCGTGATGACTTGATCAATGAATTCAAACGTTTAAAACTTAGTATGTAACCTCAAATAAGTGATAAACAGAACTATGTTTCCGCTTGGCGACCAGCGCCGAAGTACACTCTGGTCGTGCAGTTGTCGCGCGCACACAGTCCACACTGACTGGTAATCGTTAGAACATTTCATTCGGTTCTCAAAAATTTTAAAAATAATTTTTGTAATTAAGAAATTTTATGTAACTGTTTTGAACTTTTATATAATGACACACGTAAGATAAGTGCTAAGGTTGTTGTTACTGCTGTGGTTTGAAGTTTGTGATTTATTCTCTTGCAGCTACTAAATGAGTTTAATCTATAATCCCGGATTATTTTTTACAACCGAGTGATCAACTCAATTGGACATCCTCCAGAAACAAGAAATCTATTATGCCAAAAAGCAAATTTTCGCTATTACGTTTTACCTAATAACTTCCCTCTCGCTTTCTACATAATTTATTGGACAGTACTTCTTGTGTTTTGGATCAATGATACGGATGATTGGGTTATGACGTGATCAACACATTCGCTAACGGAGCCCATTAACTTGGGTTCCTGATACTGTTTCTCTTATACTGAATCTTTGTGCGGGAGATTAATTGACCATTGATCACCTCTCTTTCATCGTAGAGTTATTGCAATTTCAGTTAGCGGAGCCGCAAACTACTAATGTTTCGCGAACATTGTCTCACTGTCAAGCATTACTAAAAACATCTCACATTTCCTACGTCGTAGCTCGTCGAATGACGTTGACTCGTCCACCCGAGGTCACATGAAACCGACAGCTGCCACCACATCTTTTCAATTGTCGCTGGAGCTAACTCTTACGGGCGTCTTGATGACATTCTGCCAGACTCGGAATGAAACGTGGGTTTTCATCATCACGCTTTCCTGGAATTAAAAGCCCAACTTCCAGTTGTTGTTTTTTTTTGCGAAAGTACCGACCCGAGGTAAAGAAGGGTTCAGAAGGTCGCGTCCGGAGTGTGAACTGTTTGTAAGATAGGTACCTGTTAACGTTATGTGAGTGAAAAAAAGCAATATCATTCTATTAATTTGATTTTCGACCATTTTCATTAATAATAATTAGTAGACAAGTAAGATTTAACTAGGCGAGTGTTTGTCACACTGTCTTATTTATAAGTGGAGAGTTTTAAATCGTAAAGTATCTGTATGTTGAAAAACCCACAATTTTGTTGTAGCTCTGGTGAAGGCCAAAATAAAGAACATTGAAATGTTGGCACGTTGTAAATATAAGTTTTTATTCTTCAAGACCAAAACACACACACACACACAAAAACTTTACTAATCGTTGTCAAAGGCAGTTTGTTTTCGGTGGATAGTACGCGATGAGTGGTCGAAACGAATGGTGCAGCGCTCAGCCAACTCAGCTTGCGACAATTGTGCATGCACTGTTCTCTTGCATCACTCATCCATTTTTCCCTGGACCTGGTTTCTTTGAATGAGCGACTCAGAGAAATGAGGGTTCTTATTTCCTTTAGTTTACGACTCAAATCTCAACTTAATCGTCCTGCCCTCTCCCGTGTCCTCATACGTACCTAATGGACAGCGCTATTTTTCTGCGGTGAAATGACATAAACGGTACTGTGCTCGCAGGTGAGAAAGAAAATTAGTCGGAAGTCTACCAAGGAACGAGAACGGAAGGAAATCGCTCATATCGTCGCTTACGAAAGAACACAGTCCATGTGACAAAAAGCAAATTTTCCAGGAAAGCTGAAAAACCTTGGTGAATACCGGAGGTTTTATCGTTAAAATAATGNAGCAAATTTTCCAGGAAAGCTGAAAAACCTTGGTGAATACCGGAGGTTTTATCGTTAAAATAATTTATTTAGGAAAGATATTAGACAAGTATTGAGACGTTATCATATCAATGTCTCGTTTCGTGTAGGTACAGTTCTATATTCTAACATAACATAACACAACACACTGCAAGACTTTTGGCAGTCCGGGAATCGTCGCGAAGTGTTGAAAGCCGACGTAAATTAATAAATAAACTTCGAAAGAAAAGCAGTTGTAAACTGCGTATGACGACGTGGGGGATAATAAAGTGAGTTACATTTAGTAGAACTAAGTTACATTCGGATATATTTAGTGGAAAATGACCACATCAGCTTATTCTATTGGGTTTTCGACGAAGTACGTCGTGAGAACATGCATATGTTTCCTTGGAGATACAATTTCCGAAAAAGAAAGTCACATAGTTTCCTCAGCGACGATATGCACCTCGACACTAGTCTGCCGCGCGTTCTGACGTCATTTCACCACAGAAAAATCGTCCAGTAGAAAACCCGGTTTGTTGTGTAAGCAAACCCATTTCCCCAAACTTTTCTTTCAGATCTGGAAATTATTTTCTCTTTTTCCATTCAAATATATTCGAATGAGTGATTCCGTTTGGGACACTTCCGTCGCCAAACATCCGGCGCTGGGGGCTGTGCATGCGAACGAGTGGTTGCAGCAGCTGATCCATCCTCGCTCTGTCGCTTGGTGAGGCGTGTTCTAACGATGAGGAGGGGGCGATAGTTGGTGTAGCCGTAGCAGCAGCAGCAGCAGCAGTAGCTGCATTAGCTTTGATCCCACGTCCTCTTCCAGCTGGCGATGAACACGAGAGGAGAGACTGCGCCATATTGGAGATTTGTATCGCACCCGAGCGAAAGGACCATCGCTGGCGGTGGTGGTGAGAGGATATCGGAGAGTGAAGAGCCTTGGAGCTAATCATGGAGATTGGAGCTCTTTTTGCTTGTGCTATCCGATACCAGGGCTACTCGTATTACGTGATTAGGACGAGATCGATTAATATACCCAAGAGTTTATTCTCAGTTTTCAAACGTTTTTTTTTCTCTACGAATCAAAAACAAAACTTATATACAAACATATGTCTTCTTGAAAATCTGTGACAATCAATGATATAGTTTCATTGGTTACTTACAAGATTTTAAGTATGTTTGTGAAAGAATTGTTGTAAGGCTTCGGCATGAGGAGAGCGACCAGAGAGAAATCATTATGGAGTTTAACTCGCACATCCACGTTCAGACTGAGATCGAGGCCCTCTGAACTTGTAGCTAAATAATTATCCCGTGCCCACTCGGATGGCTTTAAAATGAGTACGCGTGTTTCCCGGGTGACTTGGTATCGCAGGGGACAAATCGAGCGGAGCGTGATGGTGTTATGCCACAGAGGCCGAGAAATCGCTTAAATAACTCTCGCTCTCCACGAATCCGCAGTGTGTTATTTTATGTTGGGGTATGTTAAAATATGGAACTGTAGCATAGTGGAACTGAACTTACACGAAATGTAAAATGAAACATTAATTTCATGAGGTTTCAACAATCTTTCCTGAAAAAATGTCTGGATACAAAAAATCTGTATCAAAGTTATAACACTCACATTATTATATCGGTGAAAGTAATTTCTTTTAATTTCAGGCTTTTACAGCAACATTCCTAGAATGGATCTTTTGATGGTTTTCAGCATAACCTGGGAGACAATTTATGAATTAGGACACGCTCTTTTGGGAAATGTATAACAATATTTATTTAGATGTAATATTAAACTCGTTTCTATTGTCCGTCCAAGATAAAACAGTTTATCGATGCGAATTTCTCAGATCCGCTGTGTGTGTTATATCGAAGGCATAGAGCGCACGCGTGTTGTGTGGTGTTTTGAGAGACTGTTTAAGAGTTGCGTGAGACGATATCACACATCTCTCTTTTCGTTTCTCTCAAAGTTGACGTGGAGGGGTGGAAATCACGTGAAGGAAAAAATTACCTCCTTCCACTGTGCTTTATCAGGCGCGTGTTTGGAGAGGGGGTTGGGTGTTCTGACCGTCTGGACCTTTATTCTCTTCATACTTGGAAAATATTCGAAAATAACTGTGAACGTGTTTCGTTGGGGAACAATTCACTTAAATATAGGAATAAAAAAGATCTCTATAACTCGTACGTGAATGATTTCAAGGTGCATATTTAGTTCGTGTATATTAATATACAGAAGCGGATCCGTGTTTCGTGGGGGGGGGGAGAGCATTGTAGTCTCACGAATGGGCAAACGGGCGACATTCTAACGAACTTCTCACGCGCTCTTAAGCTACCATTACGCTGTAAATGTACTTTTAGGTGGAAATACGTTCAAGTGTTTACAAAGCCAGTTAAATAAAAAATAAGCTTGATATATTACTGAGTTCCAGTCGGGGGAGGGGGAAGGAATCGTCGATTTGGCATTTTCTAACTCGTGTAGAATTAAATATTGCACAGAGTGAGTATTATTAAGAACTATTGGTTGTGTTATGCATGACTGAAGGATCTTTTAACGAAAATGTTACGTCAGGCCATAGGACAAGTTACATATTTCTACCCAAAAAGTAATGTTAGATCCAACATCATGTTAAGAGAAACGTTAACTGTAGTTAAAATTATTTCTACTAACTTTTCTTGTATAAATTAAGCATGCGAAAAATGAGATACCAAATTTGCTATGATACAACCGGAAGCAAAAATGTATTTCACGTCAATAGTCTCCACTGTTCAAATGTAACTAATTTTTGTTGGCAGATTAAACAATAAATTGAAAAGTGCTTTTTGTTAGAAACTATAATACTCATTGACCGGGGTTTGTACCCTTGCGTCTTTTAGTGCTTTAGAACCGTGGGCTGTGTATTCTGTACCATGGCATTCAATCTCAACAAATTCTCTGGTTTCTTGATAATTAGTTCTGAAGTTTTGAAGTGTATTAGTTATGAAAGAGAACATTGTAAATGAGAAACGTAAGGAAATGAGTATATTTAGAACGTAAAAAAAATAGTTTGGAGAACCACGGAAAACTATTTGTTTGTTTGTTCGCTTGTGACGTAACCTGCTGTTTGTTTGCTCAATGGATACTAGAATAAAATAGTTTAACCCTAGTCAAGTATTTGTGCTGGATGACATGGTGCGAGACTGTTTCATATTTTTGTTTTAACTCCATGATTTATTAGGTAGAACAGAAAAAGGGTATTGCGATAGATGCGACGTGTAAGAGTTTGATAGGACGAGGAGTGGAGGAATGCCACGAAAAAGGTGAGAGGACGACGTAGAAGAGGATCTGGAAAGAGTGGGCGTCAGAGGATGGAAGCACAGGAGAGGCGCAGGACAGGAAGAGATGGAGGCAATACGTTGAGACAGCGAAGACTCAGCTAGGGTCGTAGAGTTGCTGAAGAAGAAGACGTGTATGTTCTACAGTTAAGCTTTTCATGCCAATCACGGAAACCTGTGCGTGAAATGCGGTTCTGGTGAAATTGCTTAAAATTGCACAGAGCTCGTGCGATAGTTAATTCATTTCTAGAGAAGTAAAAACGACCAAGAAACTCATCAAGCGCATACAATATTTATTGTGCTTTTTTTTTTTCAATCAAAATTTCCATCCTATATTGGGATCTTTTCCACGTGTAACCAAAAACAAATATTAACATAACAAATCAAGCGACACAAGAATATTTTATTGCTGTTATTTCTTACTCGTGATTAAGATCCTAATCAAATATGACAGAAGAAGGTCGAATATACAGGAGCGTATCAAGGATTTTATTCACGTATCACACGCACATACAAAATATTTGTATTTATAAAATGTGTATTTATATATTATGCATGTATATATGTGGGTGTATTATATATGTAGGCTACATAAACATGTGTTTGTGTATGCACATATTAGGAGAAATACAAAAAGGCTAAATTTTGAGGGGCGCATTAATCTTCCCTAGGTGCGCCTCTGCTTACTTTTCTAGATTTAAATATGAGATTAAAATTCTCGAGGGTAGAATTTTGTACTTCTCATATTTAATGCAACACATCGAAATCGCCGCTACTGTAGTAATGTCCATCCTCTCGCTCCGAACGTAACTCCAGAGTGCAAGCAATGTTTCATGCATCCACCCACATAAGAAATGAATGAAATGCTTTTTCCCTACGACGAACCCTCCCCTTGCGCTTGCGACGTCACTTTGCGATGCTAATGGCTCCCGACGGAACCCTCGTCAAACGTACGGCTGCTTCCTTCCTTCCTCCTTTCGTTCGTACCGTCGATCGGATAGAAAGAAGGACTTTCGATCTCTTTCATATCCCCCCTCTCTCCCTCCTCTTCATCCACTTTCGCTTCTATTCCAGTCAGATTCCTTTGAACGATTTGATTGGGAACTCCTCTCCCTTTCTTTCGATCAGATGGAAAGAAGGACTTTCGATCTTTTTCACACCCCATCCCGCTGTCTCTCTCTCTCTCTCTCCTCTTCTTCTACTTCCGATTTTATTCCTGTCAGATTCCTATGAGCGATTTGATCACGGACTCCCCTCCCTTTCCAGACGCTAAGTAATATTTCTGACGGGTCTCCTCTTCTTTCTACTTTCGAAATTCGCCTTCGGTTGTCACGTAGAAATTTGATTGATTTCGGAAACTTTTCGGAATTGATGGAGAAGAAGTTCAGAGGTTGTGTTATTGTTCCGTGCAATGTGAAATTCCGGACTTCAGCTCATTCAAATACTCTTCGTTCGTAAATATTGTTTACTCCGCGACGCATGTTGAAATATTTTTTTAAATCTTTCCATGTATTTCGTTTTTAAAATTAATATTAATTTAGTAAAAAAACAATTGAATTACATCGAAGGCGATAGAACACGTTTTCCCCCTCATTTTAATTATAGTATGAGTGAAACTGGAATCAAATTGGTGTGGGGGGCTGCATAGTTTCAGAGTTCCCTCGCATAGTCTTTAGCAACACTGAGTGTCTGCTATGACGACAAATGCTCGCCTATGATTGGTCCAAGTGGTGAAGAGCTCCTCTAATTCGTTAGTTCGACCACTACGCAAAATCCTATTCCTGTTTTGTCCAAACTATATGTGGTATATTATCGATGGATGTTTTGTGCCTACCGTAAACGTAATGATGTGATTTTGAAACTCAATTATTCAACATGAGCTGTTGCGTCCCTTTTCCTTGCTTGCTTGCTTGCTGTGGACACCGCAACGTNATGGATGTTTTGTGCCTACCGTAAACGTAATGATGTGATTTTGAAACTCAATTATTCAACATGAGCTGTTGCGTCCCTTTTCCTTGCTAGCTTGCTGTGGACACCGCAACGCGAACTTCTCAAATGCCGTTCATATATTTCTTCCGCGTAACTCCCTGTTGATAAGATGTGTGATAACTTTCAGCTAGGTGAGAATGGTGCTGAACCCGGGACTCCTCCTTCGGTCGCAGGGGTGTTATTTAATGTCGGTTGTGAGTACACGTCGCTCTCTCTCTTGAATTCAAATACACGGACAAGAGAGTTCTGAAAATATTTTAACTCTCACTTCTTAGTATGATGGGAGACACTGCAGAAGTATGTATCTATCGTGGGAAATGGGTTTCAAGCTCCATAATACATTATGTTTTCTGTAGTACTTTCATTTAGTTTGTTGTTCATGTGACATAAGATGCCTTTGTGATGTTGGGTACGTCAATTATTGTAAAATATTAGTATCAAATTATTTGCAATGCATATCATGAACTTAAAGTACACGAACCACTCAATGAATTAAATAACAAATATTGGACGACTTACATTCATCTTCCTGTTTTCCTTTCTACTGGAAATTTGTTTTAACACATGGTGAATGTACTTTTAAAATATTGAGATCACAAATCTTATGAATTTGTCTTAATATTGTCTTTTTGTTTTGTCATTTCTCAGTCTCGTGAATCTACCGGCATCCACTCAGAAAGTTTTTTTTTAAGTTGGGACAAAAAGTGACATAGGACATAGCTTAATGGAAACATAGGAGCAGGGCTGATTTTCATCCGATCGCTTTGTAGTCTTGTGTTTGTACAACGTCGACGATTGGATTAAAAAGCATCGGAGAAGTTTCGTTGAATACATAGAAGATATTTGACTTCCACATAAATCAATCAGCTGAGTTCAGCAAAACCATTCGGTTTACGTCGAAGTTTTGAATTACGCCTCCAACTTCCATCTGGCTGTGTGTGTGTGTTTTTTTTAGTTTCATATCTGGTATTGAAACATTGATAAAAATTCAATGTCTCGGGAACAAACTTCCTTGCAACTCAGCTTATCGATACCAAGATTAATATTATTAGTTCCATTAATCACTGCCCCAGTTACCTCACACCAGTACCATATACGAACACNTTATTATTATTATTATTATTATTATCATTTTAAGAAGAACAAACGAAAGATTTAGTGTTGTCTACAAGTACAACTTTTTATTCTTGTGGTCCTACCTTGCACTTTCGCCGACTTCGCTGCCATCATCAGTGTAAAATAAAATGAAGTTATATAAAATAAAGCCAATAACTGAAACCCTCCCCCAATTCTTACTTACCTGAGGTTATTAAATAGCGTCCCCTCAAACATTTGATGTTTGACTGTGTCATGGACGTTCATCCTATTTATATATTTATTTTAGTTTAAGTTTTTTTTTATCCATTCATTGTTCATTAATTCTGTTGCTCTGTTTTCAATACATCTTTAAAACTTTATTATATTCCCACTTTAATTTCAAATAAGGTAATTTAATAATCTTAAGAATTAATTTTTCTGCTTTTATATCCTTAACGCATTATTTACATAATTGTATTTTATTTTAGACTAATGATGCCCGCTAAGGTGCCGAAAGTACTATCACAAGAATAAAATGTTGTACTACTAGACAACAAACACCATGTCTTTTATTTGAAAAGTTTTTTGGAGAAATGAATTACTCAATCAATTAGTATTTATGAATGTCGCTTTTGCTTTTCGATGAAAACTATTCTTCCTAATACGAATAGTCCCTACCCATTGCTACACAGTTCCGCCTGCTGTACCTGTGTAGTTGAAGCCTTACAAGTTGCGGCGTGAGTTAGGCCCCATAGTTCGCACAACTTGGGCCATGAGTTGTCGGCCATCCAACATCTCAGGGAGGTGCTAGATACCTCACACACTTGTATCGGGGGGAACAGGTTGACCCCCGAAATGAGAAATTCGAGTATAATCGAGTTTGTAGGCTGCACGAATTGCGATAACTACACAAACTTTCTGGAAATTCAATGCGCGTCGTAACATTTCCGGAAATTTGTAAAATAAATTCCGGAAGCCAGAAAGCTGTAAAATTCGTTTTAAAAATCGATAGAAAAATACTGAAAGTGAAAATCAAAATTCCATTCTTAATTTTAATTGCCCATATTTGTTTTTATCGCGATCAGAGGTTAACCCTTTCACATAATCACAAAAAATGAATCAACATTTTACGACTCAAAAGGTCGATAATTATATNTCACATAATCACAGATTATATAATTATCGACCTTTTGAGTCGTAAAATGTTGATTCATTTTTTGAGTTTAGAACATATTCCTAAAATTTTACATTCCCTTCGACCTGATATTTTCAGGGCTCAATCGCGTCTCACAGTTTTTGTGCTATTTTGAACATCCACTTGTCACAATATCTTGACACCACCGTTATCCAATATGACGTAACTAATTTGAAGGGTTTTGGGGAGAGTTTATGGAAAATCTATGACATTTTTGTCCGATTCAGTAATGACTAAGTAGTTAATTTATTCACAAATTAATCACAGTTGTAAACTATCCTACACTTAGTCATGATTTTCACCCCACCCCTCTCTCCGCTTCGGGGAATGACTTAATTTAATGAGTGTGAAGCAGTTTTTCTCGCTCATGGAACCTCTATTTATTTATTGTCATCTCTTTAATTTAATGTTTAAAGGATGAAATGTTTTAAATATTGAGAAATTACTCAACTAAATAAATAATTAATTATTGACTTTAACGGACGCACAGTATATATTCTGTGATATGAAATTTACATCGTTTCGCCTTTATACTGAAGTCTTCGACGGGTGCTAAATACAAAATATAACGAATCAACGCGTCTCAAATGTTGGAGGGCCGTGGGTCGATGTAGTCAGTGCTACGTGTCCCGGGGCGCGACCGCGACGTCCTCGACCTGCGCCGTCCCTGGAGCTTCACCATCACTTCGTCGTGGTCTCCTCGCTGTTTGAGCCTTATAAGGCTAATGACCTCCACGAGGCGCCGGCGTCTGCTCAAGGCCACTGTTACTAGGACACGAGGCGTTTTGTGTCTCCAAATCTTGTCTTGTGTCTCCAAATGTTGTTGTTTTTTTTAAATTTAATACGTTCCTTAGTAAATTCGAGTATAAATTGTCGTGCGGTTTTTTAATTTTATTTTTAGTTCATGATGTACGTAATTTTGATGGACGTGACTAAACAAATTTTCCACAATTTTTGTTGGTTCCGCGTGTGATATAAGATTTTGTAGTGTTCGTGCTCTAATTTGTTCGAAGCAATTTCAAAGAACGGAAGTAGTCTATTGGGAATATTTCGTACGTGCTATAAATTTTCTGTGTTTACAGCAGAAAAATTCTTTTCCATCAAATTTCGATGAGGACGTGAGAAAGTTGACGATGTACACAACACACGCTGTGAGAAGTGCTGTACAGTTCATCGTATTGCGTTTTTTTTTCTTCTGTTGTTGCTATTATATTTAAAACTTCATTCATTTACTGCGATGAACGCTCTAAGATGGCCAACATTCTGGCTGAAACGTTGTGATATTATATATTGTGGTTCAATGTCTTTTAAAAAATATTAACATTTAAAACGTTGTATCTTTGTATTAGTTTTTTGTTCTGCTTTGATGTAGCGCTGAAAAACATTCATAGTTCCATTAAAATAACAATAACAGTGTAACGGTTATGGTGAGAAAGCTACAAATTATTCGAATACACCAACTGATGTTACGACTTACCTTAGTGAAAACACCACTTTGATGTCTTGATTCGTTTAGCAGATATTTGAGGAGAACTTTTTGATGGAATCATTCCGATTATTTTTATCAATGCTTATAATAAATGAAAAGCCTTTCACATAATATGTCGCGCAATTATTGCTCTTTTGAACCACTGCCCCCTTCCCTTTTCAATCTTCGTTACACCCTGACCCCTCTGTTTCCATTATTGAATATATTTCAGTTAATACGACACCTTTATAAGATTTTTGCTCTGTTCAAGAATAATGTTTGGAGGAAAATTTATTTAAAAACTTATCATATATGAGTAATTTCTGTAAGAAATAGTCACAATTTTCAATCCCCCCCTCCCCGAAAGCGTAACATGTGAACGGCCCCTTATTTCGTAACCCCTTCTTTGAAAATAACATAAAATTCGAAAATAATGTAAATAAATTTGCCAAGTGGGTCTTTTAACGAATCCGTCTTCTATTTTGCTCTTCGTGTTTCTTGAGACCTCATGCCAGTCGTAGTTGACCTTTTGGAGGAATGTAATGGGGGGCAAGGAGAAAGTGTAAGAAGAGGCAAAGAATTCATCGACAGAAAATGTTGGCAAGCCTGCCTTTCTCTGTAGTTACGTTATATGCATTTTATTAAAACGGAAGAAATACTGACTTAGTGGAATCACTTATCTTCCACAGTTTCTTCTTGTTACCACTATTGATAGACATAATGATGCCACATTTACAAGAGTCGCTTGGGTAGGGTAGGTAGTAGTTTATTCAGTCGGTTGTGACCTATGAATATCCGTCCTGAGAGTTCTTTCCGCTGCTCTAGTGCAGCGTCGACGATGACTAAATTATCTAATACGGGAATCACAATCCCCGCCACATAAACTGCACATGTTGCTGGTATACATTATAACACTAAATATTATTTTCTTCCGCAGTATCCATTGTCAGCTCTTAGAGTATGATCTGATGTGGCGAAGAGCGGTTTACACATTGTTGAAAGCAAGCTGAATATCTTGTTGCTGATGGACGATCCCCGCATCGCAATCCACGCAAGCGAAGCGACCGATCGTATTCGCTAGCGCGTGTACCGTAGCCGCCGCAGTGTGCGAGTCCGAGCGTGTATTCGTTCCGCGACACTCGTCTCACGCACCGGCAATGGACACAGGCGGCGAGCGACTGCGGCGACGCTGTGGTTAACGGCACTCACTCACACGAGGCGGCTTTCGGGGACGAAGAAAGTGGGTGCTCCTCCCTCCCTTTTGCCGGACACCTGCAGTCAAAGGCATTTAACATGACTCAGAGAAAATGTAAGCAAAGAATAAAACAATAACATGAACGCACTAGGTTTATTAGTTTATTTAGTAGTAGAAGTAAATTTGTTTAATGTCCTCAATGTGACAGTTTCTGCTGTCTTAACAATAAATTTATTTATTTATTCCCTGTTTTGATATTGGTACAGGGCTTGTACACAGTGTAGCCAACGCTTTTACTTCGCCATCGTTCATAAGGGTAATGATGAGCGTACCACGCGTTACGTTGTCAACACTTAAGGATTTCTTTAATCTGAAATCTATTGCCAGCATCGGCCATCAAGTCAATTCACTTGCTTTTATGGCGCTTTTCTTTCCTTTGTGCAACGGGAATATTATCTTGTGTCTTTGTTGTGTTGTTGACTTGTATTTTTTAGAGCAAAAAGTCGCTTGTATGACTACTATGAATAATTTTATTCGGGTATTACTTAAATACGCAGAAATTGGCGTTTCGTGTTAGGTAGCCATATTGCACTATTTTCAGTAAAGTTACACGAATGTACCTTGCCCTCCACGCTGTCGCACGAGTAGACACCTTCAGTGATGGTTGCATTAGTCAGTGTGTAGTATCGTCTGAGTGTAAAAATCAATATCAAAAGAAATATCAGAAATTGTAATTTTGACCGACCTCTAGAAGCAATTCCAAAGTTTTAAACATTGCAAGATCCCTATAAGGTCTAAAAGAACAAAATAGGTACTCATAGGATACTTACTTGTTTTCGGAGGATAATGAGTAACAAAAATAAGTCTGAAATGGACGATATAATATTTAATTTTCATTGCACATTTGGATAATTGGCTTTAGAATCCGTAAATTAGTGCATAACATTTGGTGCAAATATATTGCGTATCTTACAGGAAAAACTCCTCTAGATTTGACGAAGTTTAAAATGTAATATTTTGAGTATGTCTTCAATATTTTTGATGATCGCTTGTATATCCTTAGCATTCTAATTACCGTAAGAGATAGTAGCTCTTATGTTAAATTGCTTATCAAATTTGCTTTTTTTTTTTCTTTCTTGGGTTGAGATTTTGTCAAGACAGTAGGAATTGCCACAAATCTCTAAAATATGTTCTGAGACATCCCATTAGAAATAAATTAACATTTCTTTCTCTTGACTATATAGTTTCTTCGTAACATGGGTCTTAGTTCCTCACTTTCAGAACCTACAGATTCCCTGCGATGGCTGCGATCAAGACTTATTTCAGTTGCACCTTGCAGTATTCAAACGAAAATCGTAAGGACATTCGGAAATGAAAATTTACTCGTTTGTTTATCCTCCATCTTTTTTGTTTACTCTGCGCTAATTGCGTTTTCTTTGTGTTCGTGTTGCTCTAAAGCGGCAATACAGACACCTGGAGGTCGTTTGTGGAATTACGAAAAATTAACGTCATATTTTGGAGCAAATTATAAAAGAAATGTTTTTGGAGATAAAATGTAAGGCTACAGTCTTGTTCCTGTAAAGAAAATACTTATAATGATTCTTATTAGTTAATCATGACGGGTGAAAATTACAAATAATTTCCTTTTAGAAATAAAATTTAGCGATTTATGGAAATAATGGAATACTGTAGAGATATATCCTGCAGATTGTTCGTCTATTCCAGCGCTGGCCAACTTAGCCCGTGGGATCGGACCGGCACGGGATTGGGTTTGACAAAATGTTGCCCGACGGATAAAACTAATGGGCAATATTTATTTATTTGTTACGTGATATTTTGAATCTCGTCAACTTCAAATAGTATATTCCTTAATTTGGTAAAACTATTTTTATTTTAGTGTTATGAAATATAATAAAATGTTTTCATATTTTAATTTATGAGAGGGTAATTTCGAACACAGTTGTCTGTTTTCTTTCGACGGACGTGTCACGTGAAATATTAATTCTGACAGCGTAGATTTATTTCGCAATATTGTACCCCCAATGACACATGGAAAATTATGTCAAATCCACTATAACTCGCGGACCGTAAAGAAAATTTCGCGGGTTTATGGTATAAATGACGTAAACACAGGTTGAAACATCGTGTTTGCGAATAAACAAGTCTAATTTAAGTTCTTTGTATTGATTAACTATGCTATGAATGTCAAGAGAGAACTTCTGAACCCACGTGTGCTTTTAGTAAAACTAAATATATTCCAGTCTGGATCGTTATATTTTAATTTATATCGAGATACATTTATTATAAAGATAAATTTTCTGGATTTAAGATCTAATCCCTCACGGAGCCAAACGAAGGCCATTTTTCGTGTTCATCGTGTGAATTGTTTCTCGGGAACGAGATCATTGCATAATAAAACCTGTCTCTCCAGTCTTCTTAATCCTCCCATGCATCTTCATAACAGTAAAACTATATTAAACCTCCGTTTGGGGGAAGATTCGATCCTGAACTTCTGCTACTTACGCTGTAATAAATACGTACATTTACTCACCTGAGGGGGAAATGGAGGCTATATTTTCAAATTCCCATTGTGGCCTCGCTGGAAGCTCGTTCGCTCCGAGGGGACGGAGGAGGGCGCTGGACCAATCATTCTCTTCCTCTCCCTCTTCGCCATCTACGATCTGCGAAGTTCCTCCACCCTCCTACTTTCACTTTCTCCGTTCTCTCCAGCTTCCTCCAGGCCATTCCACTCTCCAGATGTTGATAGCCGTCAATTAATTCATCGATACGTTGTTGAATGCACCACTCACTTTCATTACCACCGAACACATTCCAAGGCTCGGTGTGTGTTTTCTTTAATCTTTTATTTCTGTTATCTCAAATTTTGACTGTGAACTTTGAATTTGACTTTGATTATGCGCTTTGAACTTGACTTGAAATTTACTAATTTTATAAATTGAAATGTATCATTTTTTTGTTTAAAGTGTTAATTTTTAGATCATCGTCACTTGTATTACAATGTCACATCCTCGTTGCTTGAGACCTGAAGTTCTGATGAGTGGAGGGAAATATTCTTCGTCCAATGTTTATATGAGATAAGAAATAGTAGTCTTATACAGGATTAAGATACTTCCTTTTCTTGTTCTCTGAAACGTACTTTTTCAATTTGTGCTATTTCCTAATTAGAATGAAAGTGATGGTATGCTGAGTTGGTAAATGTTCATTAACTTCGTTTTTCCAATTCCCTCCATTCTAGTATTACGTAAGAAATGAAATAAAGTTTTATCCTGTTGGACACACTAATAGTATTATTAGCAAGACTAATTTTGCTATTACATTCACTATAGACAATAGCTTAAGCAAAAATGAAAAAGTTTTCCGCTCCAACCCTTTTGTAATTCGGTGTGAGTACTTGCATTCCCTATTTCTTCTATCCCAGAACTTAGTGTGTCATCAATTCCCTATCTCCCTGCTACACAACCAGAGGCGACGAGCGAAACTTGTGTAAAACACTCACGTCATCTTCTCAGGAATTTGTATTTTCAAATGAGAGTCTCTGTGAGTGGGGCTTGTCTCCGGGGGAGGGATTCACTGATTCATTCGAGACACGTTTGTTGTGATTCATGCGGGAAAAGCAAAAGTAATTGGCTTTCGGGACAAATTGCTTCTTATCAGATACTGCCAAGTTTTTGCAGTTATGGTCGGTTGTAATTCGCATGGAAAACGAAGAATTGGGTTTCATCAAAACTAATGTTTTAAAAGTGTCTTCCGGTTACCTATCGCTTTAAGTCACAACAGAAAAAAATGTTTTAAAAAATCTATTCCCCCTGCCATCCCCCCCCCCCAAAAAAAAGAGAGAAAATTTGATGAGTGTTTCTTACTCTCATATCACTGAGCTGTTGGGTACATTTGGCAGATTGAAGTTGTTGCTTATCATACACACATTTCGGACACTGTCTCTTTTTATTTATTTATTTTTGCATTTTGGCGAGGTTCTGGCCAAGATTCCTTCTCTTCCATCTAACCGTTGGTCTTAGGAGAGGGAATTGGGAAGGATATATGTTGTGTGGCCGGGGAACTTATGGTACCGAACCGACATTTGTCTGGAGTAGGTGAGGGAAACCCCAGCTGAAAACCTCACTTGGTTCGACCGAGTAGGGTTTGAACCCAGGCTCTACCGCTCAACGGGACCGTGGAAACGAAGACGCTGCCACCAGATCACCGTCTCTTATTCTCCACGACGAATCGCCGAACCGCAAGGACCCCGTCAGCTCCCGTTTCTCCCCCTCGGAACGAGGGTTGTTCCTGGATTCGTAATTACAAGCTCTGAGGAAGGTGTTCCCCGGACGATTGCCTCCGTCCTCCTCGATGACTCTCCCTCTGTGGATCCACGGTGGCAGCGGTGGCCTCCCTCCGAGAGCGTATTATTACAGCTTCTTCCTCACTTCTTATCCTTAAACAACGAGTTGTCAGTTGCATTGTGGGATCGTTTTCTAACATCCCTATTAAATCTCGGTATTACTTCCTTTGTCGCCGTTGACGTTCTTATTTATTCTGACGACATTGAATTCCTCGAGTACTCTTCACTCCTAAAGAGTCAATTTTCTACTAACATTTATGTCCGGTGCTGTGTAGGAATAGTAGCGTACGTTAGCGTCGTTCTGTTAGGGACCTCCAAACTTGTTTCCAAATGTAATATCAAAACGTACATTTCAACTTAGCTCTACTATAAAACATTTAATATTCGTAAAATGAATAATAGTTAAGTATATTATTGAATACAACGCAATTTCACTTTTCAAATACATAAATTTGGATATACGAGTATACTTGTAATCCTACAAACGCATATTTATGTGTGGCTTCAATATACTTGGGACTCCCGCCTCTTACACCATTAGGTGTTGGGAGATTTCTGTGAATTTTATTGAATTGTCTTCAGTATTCCTTGCTCTTGTCACATTTAATGATGGATTGTGATGCACGGAATATATCGTGACGAGTGTCCCTAAACACTGTCACCTATTATAATTACACTTATACCGTGACAAATTCTCCCTTANTATATATATATATATATATATATATATATATATATATATATATATATATATATATATATATATATATATATATATATATATAATTTCGTAGAATATTAATAAAAATGCTACATTTTGGTAATATATTCTGGGAAAAGTACCCAAAAAATACTGAAGAAAATGGCGATAAGTCACTGATGATTTTTCACCAAGATTTACCATAAGGAGCTTGAAAATTTCTGAATGATTAAAATTCCAGTTACGTTCTTCTACGAGCTTCGATCACGAGTTTTCCAGCGTAAGTTCATTGCATTTATCATAACATGTGTTTCATATTTCAGTCGTCTACACGGAGAAAATATTCCGTGTTGTAGCTTTTTAGAGGAAGGTTTGTCCCAGAGATGGAAATTGCGTTCGCGACGTTTCTCATTTGCCTTTTAAATACTGGCGATGTAATGAGAAGATGTAATATTCGACCATTAATCGTTTGATGTTCACTTGTGCTTCGTAGCATTTAATAGCGCGTATCCTAGGTCATTAAGTACGCGTGGGTATAAAACTGTTTGTGTCCATGTCTCAGATAATGACGTAATTAGTGTTAGATTGGTTACATAACTATCTGGTAAATCGCGATTGCAATTTGCTTAACTGCGACTGTCGTGGTACAGCGGACGGCTGCACGAACCTTCGAATGACATCTACGTGTTCAATGACGCCATAGTCAAATGCACGAAAAATAAAAGCCTAATGGGGGGTTGGGAGTTTTAGCCCAAATTTCGTACGAAAAAAAGGGAAAGGAAAAGGTGCTAAAATTAGGTAATAAAAGAGCGAAAAAAGGTGCTCTTTCACTAAAAAACAATTCAAGGAATCATCATGCTCTTATTTTGATTCATTGAGTTACAAACAAGTTCATCATCCCATCACTCATCAGAAGAAGGACTAATTAGGAAGTAGAATTATCCCATTATTTTTCCTTTTCGAGACCTTGTTCTTCCAATCTTTCGTTATATAGCTGCAGCCAGGTACCAGCGTTTACCGAAAATATATTTGCAATTCGCATATTCACTGGAAGCTGAGGAGACATTAATTAATTTATTTAAATATTCGATATTGTTTCAAACCCCTATTAAATGGATTGAAACTCACGCAGCTCGCTGATAAAATGATGATCTACGCTCCATAACATTGCTGAAAAACTATAGTAAAAGGCAAGAAGATACTGAAAATGTCTCCTCATCTAGAGACAAAATTTTACATTGGGGTATCTTTCCGAAGAGAAAAGGTGCGCGTCTAACAATCCCTACCCTCCTAATTACATGTGTATATGAATATACCACTGCTGGTGTGGGAATACCTAATGCGATTTTGAGCACCCAGATCTCGTGTTTACGCGGGTTGAGTAACCTTCTCAAATCCTCGTTCACAGTACACTCGGACATAACTTTCACGTAAAACAGATTCGGTGTAATTTAATGAAAAATAAGAATGAGAATTAATGGAAATAAACCAAGTCTGAGAGGGTTGATTTTTGGCCGTTTTTGAAAAGAATGACCCATGTATATTTTCGAGTTAAATCGAATAAAGGTTGAATATTTGTATGGTCGTATCAAACTATGCAATTTGTACGCTCGCCTCCGTAAGCATCTCCATTGATTACACAGTGTTATACACGAACCTCTCCAGAGAGGGAATTTTTATTTTTTAACTGGAAACCGATGCAATAAAAAGTTGCGAAAGTGAGTTTTTATTCTCACCATGTGGTTAATTGTCATAAAAATAATGATTTTACTTCCCAAGAAATGAGCTTAGGAGCCACCTTAAACGCTCTTAAGGGCCTCGTAAAACAGTCTTCCATGTGGGTCCTAAAACGCGCGCTGCCCTTCTGGGAAGATCATTCCGAGTTCATGGCTCGCACTTCTGAGTTCGTAAAAATCCTCTTAGATATTAATGTTTGTGAAATGAGGTGATATACTGTACCAGGTGGTGATAGATTCGGTTTTTGATTAATTGCACATGACTCATTCTTGAGCAATTGAATTAGACCCACTTTCCTTCTTGCTCTGTAGCCTACTCCATTAAGGCACACGTCCACGGGGTTAGTTTCAACGCAGATTTACGTTCTATCCTCGCTGCTAGCGTTCTATCCTCGTGTAGACACGACCGAAAAATCGGACTTCGTGATATAGAGGGAGGAGTTCATTAGCAAGACCGTCTTAGAAAACGCTAGCGGCTCTGAGGCTTTCCCAGGATTTTGACGGGTCGAAGGGAATTATAAACGACGCGATACAAAGTCTTTCTCGTTTTACAAAAATTCCTGGGCAATAATTGCAAAATCCTCTTGCAGCCTACTTTTTTCATGTCGTACTAAAAAACCTTTCACGTTTAATATTTTATTACAACAATACTATATAAAATAATTGAATTTCATTTTCACGGGGATTTTCCCGCACGTTCTCCGGAGCGTATAAATTTTCATTCTTCTTTCCTTTCATTATTTCTTTTCCGTCTTGTTTGGTAAAATTTAAGTTTTCAGAATTTATTTATTTTTCGATATAATGTATTGGGCATCTTCACTCTGTCCTTTCCTATCATCTTTGTGTTTAGACATTTGTTGAATTCAGGGTTTTTTTTAGAGGGTATGGTCGAGGTATTCGGTAAGTCCCACTCACGGGTTAGAGCCATCGCTCTTCCCTATGGTGAGAAACTGCATTTTTCTCCACCTAAAAAAAATCACGGTAAGCATTCGTGATTTCTGGGTTATTTATTTTTTAAATCAATATTTGCATGGCTGAAGAACAGTGCAATTGACGTGATAATTTAGTTGCGTCATTATTCGATTCGTGCTAGTAGTCTCAATGATGTCACCAGTCAATTCCTCTGGGAAAAGACCCGTGTAAACATCTACTAACAGGCTTGTACGCTAGCGGTGTCGTGAAGCTGCGTTGAAACTTGCCTCGTGTACATTCCCCTACTGGCAGAGATGTAATCTATGAAACGGGGCTGTGAAAAGGTGTCCAGGTGGAAAGTTTTGCAGGAGAGATGATTTTTCGTACCCGTTTGTTGGTTTGTTTTTTGAGTGTTGATCACGAATCTGTGGTTTGTCAACAAAACTTTTGACGAAAAGAAGACATTTTTTGACAAAAGTGGCGAAAATTTTCGACTTTTTCGCAATTTTGTTTCAAAATAATAATTTCTGCAAAAGTTACGAAAAGTTTGATGGAATATTTGAAAAATGGAATAAATTTCCTAAAAAATGGTTTTATTGATTTTTTTTTGTAAGAAGATCGGGTGATTTAAAAGATTAAGTGAGAAAATCACCCCATTACGGACGCTTCATCGCGACATCCCATTGCCGTCGGGCCCCTTGTTCCATCCCTGCTGCGTGATCTTCCCCAGCTCGTGAGCTTATGAGTGAATACGTTTCTTGCGTGTATTGTTTGAGTTATTATAATTAAAGCGTGTTGGCAAACCTTTCGTTTTTAGGACCCGAAAAGTCGTAAGGGTAACAAAAATTATCTTTCCTCCGAAAATTTCCATCTAAAAATCCAACATAATTGGACTACTAGTAGTGACTGTTCTGGCTACTCACGGGCTTCGCAATCACGTAACACTCACCTTGACGACATGAGATCTTTGTTTCAAACACAACAGCTATCTCTAATTCATTGGTATGCGAGTTCTCGTGAATGAAATATCGAGTTAATTAATCGAATATATTATACACTTATTATTTATATTCTCAATAATAAATTCAGAAATAAAATAAATTTATTTGAGGAATATGTCACAAATTAGGAGAAATACGATCAGCTTTGAGATGACAACTAAACAGACGATTACCATCTTCAAGAGACAGCTGGTTTCGTAACAACGACGCATGTGGGCGGGGAGCGGCGAACGACCAATGACATCCCATAAAATGAAAATCAAATATCGTTTTCGTAATATGTTCTTTGCTTCCTCTGCGTAGACTGTTTGTAAATTTATTTATTTTAATAAGGGCTTTAGGACTCGCCAAAGTCTGGGTCATTAGAGCTCTTTATAAATAATTTATTTAAATACAAACTAATTTACGGAGGTTTTTGTTCGTTCTTAATTGACTTAATAACGGAAAATTGATTCTTAATAAATTTGAAAACAAACAATTTATTGTACATCATTCTAGTGTAATTATTGTTGTATTTCAAAATTAATTTTTCAGTTTCTATCTTAATCTTACAACCTTTTGAGAAACCTCTAACAACGCTGTGAAAGCTTATGTCTTTGTTGAGAAAACCCCGTGAATTTCTATTCGCGAAGTTCGCTACAGATACGTTTTCTTTAATTTCTCATAAAAATTATGAAAAAGAATGCACTGGACTTGAACCTACCTAACGCGTTATGCTTAATATGTCGTATGGAGAGTGGAATATTATCATCGTGTCATGTAACGAGATAATTGCCATTTCTATATCGCAATAGATGGAATATAATAAATTGGTATCATGCCTTCTTTGAGTTTAACCTTCGGTCACTCGATGAATCAAGAACAGTATGTTTAAATTCTACCTTATGTTGCTCCACTCGTTTTTCTACCACAAGTTTGCTCTCTTTAGTATATTTCTATCGTTCTGATATTTGTTGCACCTTTTAATTCTACAAACGGAGATAGCTTAGTTTCATTTTCGAATGCTTAGTCACATTGTAACTGACGTACAATACAAAATAAATCATTACGTAAAATATCCCACTGAGTTAAAAGTTAGCGCCTTAGGCTCTAACCATAAGATCTTTGGAACTTGTCCCAGTGAGATAATTTTTTTGGTTTGCGATTTTTCTTGTTACCTTGGTAATTTTTTTTACCCAGATTTAGTTTTGTCACAACTTTGGTTACAGTTCATGTTCACGATTTTAATTTTCTCTTCCTCGACGCGCTCATATAATTCTCCCGTGTCTCTCGTGGATGCTGAACATGAAACACTGCAGTCTCTCGTTTTTTTTTTTTTTATCTCGGAGCGAAGTCGGTGACGGAGAGGAACCGTTTCGTAACTTCGTGCAGTCGGAGGATGTGTTTTCCGTTCACGCTTTCCGCCTCGTCCTCCCGCCCTTCCGACTGTCCCTTGCACTGGAGCGAAGAGGGATCGTCCGTGGAAGCGACGGCGATCGCGGCAGACAAATTCCGCTTCGGGGGACGGGCTAATGAACACGAATTTTGTTAACGTTCCCCTTCGCTCGCTTTGCTGCCTCGCGTGCTCGGTACGTGAACACACGCGTGTGTTGTCGCGCGCAGAAAAATGTGGGGAAATACATTCTAGAAGGTGCATTTTTCAGGTTTCCTTCTTCACGTTTGATTTCAATATTTCTCCAGCGTTAGTTAAACTTTGGTTTTAGCTGAACTCAACCGGAGTAGTGGATTGGTCTCGTCTTGACCGCTCCACAAAATTTCAGATCAATATCTCCGTCTATACAGACTCTCTACATAATACCTAACCTTGGTGACGTCTACGCCCATTGAACTACAATTACCCTCATAGTACTTTCACAGAAAACGCCTTAATGTCAGTTAGCGAGAATTAAGTTCAAAATACCGAAGTGGCTCGTCTATACCGTTTGAGACAATTTCACCTAGTTTAATATAGATCGGAATAAATAAATAATTTTAGACTTACCACCTTGTGATGGACGAATGTCATTTATTATGTGATGGGCGTAAAAAGTTTAATTTAATGTAAATCCATCAAATGATTATAGATTTACCGTTTCCGGATGAACTTGCGAACACAAACAGCTTTAGATAGATTTATTGTATTTATTTTAGATTTGCCCATTTCATCTTCATATGTTGGAAGATTTTACACGTTTTTGGAAAACTTCTTGAAGTGTGTAAACGTAAAGCAAAATCCCTCATGTAAAGTGTAAGAACATTATGAAATACACGAAGGTAACTCAGGATGAATGTATCTGTCTAGATGCGTACACAGATAAACACACATGTGCACATTCGCAACTTCATATTTTTGTTTATTTGTCGTATTGAAAACATTTTTGCTCTAAGAATATTATCAACCTCCTCCAAGACCAGGATAAATAACTTTGAAGTTAGCATCAGCTAATTTTTTGCGTGATGTCTTAGTCCCCCCATTCAAATTTCTTATACGTGCGAGTAAGTACGAGTCTAACTCTGTCCATGAATATTCGTAGCATGAATTTTCAGGATAACGTTCGATCGGGTGAAAAAGGCGAGGAATCGGAATCGGGACTCCTGCTTTGATCTCAGGGGTGTTAACCACTTTATCTTTGCAAGAAACTTGAGGAAGAAAATTTGCGATAGAAAGTACCATGGACCAACATAAAAATTCAAGTGTAATTTAAGTTAGCGGTTCCCATGCACGTTCTGGTAATCTTGGCATCTCAACACATCGACGGCTCTTGGGTATATTTTCCCAAGAGTATGTCACCAAGATTGGTAAAATAATTTCCCATAACATTCTGCTGATAGAAGTGAAAATAAAATATAAGATCAATCAAAATTCGTCCTAACCTTGGAAAATTTTTCTCGGTGTTCGCTTGAACATATAGAACCGCGTACAATTCTCAAGGAGTGAGGTAATACTTTAATCAAACGTTTCATTAAGCTGATCAATTATGTTGACTATCGAACGACGTGATGCTGAATGGTCCAATTAATACAGTTAATGCTTTCTCTCGCACTAAACTACGTAAGAGGAATGTACAGAACGTAGCTGACGTTGAAAAACCTCCTCTCGCGCGCCTCCGTCCGCGTCTTCTCCTCCCTTTTATTCGGCATCGTGTCTCCCCTCTCTCATCACCTCATCGCTTCTGCCCTTCCTCTCCCTCACCTCGGAGATTTGTTTCCCTCATCGCTCGCCAGCCCTTGTATTGGTGCGTCATTCCACCTACTCTACGCGCTCCCACTGCAGATAAGCTCTTCGTAATGGTTGTGGAGATACACTCTCAACGACCTACGACATTCCAGGGACCTCATTTTGAGTTACGCTTTGGCGACCACCATAAGAGTTTGCTTGTGTGCAGTTATTAAAGAGCACTTTTCAGAAAGATGATTTCCTAGGGTTCGTGTCTTGCGTATACAGAATTCCAATGAACGCGTTAAGGGGAGAAGGTTGAGCGATATTTCCCTCTTGTTTCTATGTGGAGGAATGAAGTATGTTTTAGAAACCCAGTTTTATTGATACAATACGATACTAGAACAGTTTAGTCACCTTTTGCATGCTCTGTATACATTTATTCAACCATGGATGTTTCATGCGAAAAAATTCTTAATTAAAAACACTTCGGAAGTTTTTATTTATACGAGTTGAATTTTTTTAATGAAATTGTGTATTTCCATAATTATGTGAGGAGTATTCAGAGAAATCTTAGAATGTTTGAACACAGTTCTAGATTGAATCAGCTTCTGAATGCTTACTCGGGGAGGAAATGTTGCATTATGTATGACCAGGTGACGAACCGGGATTCGAACCTGGTTCTTGCTATGACCGCAGGTGTGCTGCCACTGCACCACCCGTCTCGACTCCGAAACCCCGTATACCAATTTACCTGGCCTGCTCCGGTAGCCCGCGACACAACACTCTCAAGTGGCCACATGCAGTTCCCTATGCTGGAGCAGTTGTATCCGGTTCCCAAGTACCTACGTGTCTACATGCAATTTAAATCCACAATGGAACAGCTAGTTGGAAGTGATGGTTTAGATGCTAAGACAGTATGGATTTTGGGCCGAAAATTGTGAGAAATCTCCAAAATCGTGCCGAAGTACCTCGAAACGTCTCCACTTTGAACAGTAATTTGTGGAGGAAAAGATTCGTCAGTTGCAGGCAATAGTGGTGTAAGATAGTTATCGAGCTAAATTTAGAGTGGATATAAAAAGTACAATGACAGAATGATAGATCAATCTTGTAAAAGCCATTTGTTCATAATGACAGAAATGACCTCTCAAATTACAATTGGCGAATGTCTTGATTTTGGAATTTCGTCGCTGTTGTTCCTTAATTTGTCCTGGATGATTGTACGAGAGGATCAACTGCCGCATTGTTGGTTTCTTTTGTTTTAGAACTAAACAGTGTTCTGTCTCGACAAGAATACTTATTCTTCTTTCTTTGGTCAATTTTAAACCGAGCTCTGAAGATTTTTTAAAAAGAAACGGTTATTGTGGGAGTATTTTTCAATCTTTTCTTGGAAGTCATTAGCTTGAGATATTTTGATCAATCTTCAATGACATACGTCCTCCGTATAGACTCCATTAGCTATGGTCTCCGAATCACCTACTTTGCATCTATATTATCAGTTACATGCACTTTCTTATTAACCATAAGTCAAACTACTTTCTTCGTAAGATTTGTGTTGATCTTTCCGTGAGACGAGGTAAAGTTGAAAGGTGTATGTGATCTGGGCTCCATAGTGTATTCTACTATCTTTCGAATCTATATCCTTCTTGCTTTCGGAAGAGTATTAATTTCAATTATATGTTCACGGTTCGATATATTTAACGTGTATTTATAGACGTTACCATATGTTTCTTACGCAAGTATCAACTTCAGTCAGATGTTAAGCAAACGACAAGATTATATTCATAATGTCTCCTGCAAATGCTGATTGTAATTGTGTGTTCTTGTGATGTTGCAGCGTGGCGCCGGGCGGCGTCGCCATGACCCTGCCAGTGTCCAGCTATGAGGAGCTGCTGGCGCGGGTCCGCAGTCTCACGCACGAGACCATCCAGCTGCAGAGAGAGCTGGCGTCGCCTCTACTCCAGCAGCAGACGACGACCAACGGAGGCTCACAAGGATCGCCTTCAAACGCCGGCGGCGTCGACCTCAACGACAACGGTAGGCTTCATCATCTTCATCTTCTTCTTAAGAGGCAGATACACGGGGTTAGTGAAACCCGCTTTTCAAAGCCTCTTCGCGATTGCGTAACCGTGAACCGAAAGTTTAAAACTTACTCGTACACGTTTACTTGTATTGTGTACGATAAAAAAAATGTAAAGATGTTAAATAACCAAAAAATGCTATTTCTGATGTCTGGATTGATTGAACTAATTTAAGAATATTGTTTTAGAGTTTTTGCGCATTTTTGCAATTACTCGTTACGAGTTGTTTTTTCTTATACTTTCTCATAATCGAAGTGTTTAGAAAGTTCTGTAATCGTGGAAAAATTCGAAAGGAAATGTCCGTTTTGGTTATCCCTGATTCAGAAAAAGTTATTTTTGGCATAACGTCCGTCCGTCCGTCCGTTCCTCTGTCCGTCTGTGCGGAGCGATTCTGAGTAAATGGATAAATATATATTTAATTCATATCTCGTATTTACGGTAGAATTTATTTGTTGTCGATGCACGTGCTCTATTTTTTTAAATAAAGGGTACTTCGCATGAAGGTCAAAGTACTCTTTCGAATATTTCTCAAAAACGGCTCCAACGATTTTGGTTAAAGTTTCTGTACGTAAGGTACAATTGGTATGCGTTACGTCCGCATTAGCGGTATTTCGCTTGAAAGTTTGGTATAGACGCAGTAAAATCATTTCTGTGTGCTACACTTACACATTAATTTACTGTTTCAAGAAACTTGAATAATATTTCGCAGTGTAAAGGAACTAAACAGACGTAGAATACACTTTTCGTAAACTGAAATGAAAGATATGATAATGATAAAATACATAGGACAGCAAACTCTCTGCAGATACGAAAATACATCAATTTCTGTTACTACGAAATTACATTTATGTAAAAAAAATTAAATTGGTGCTTTAGGGCTCGCCAACATCAAGGTCATTAGAGCCCTTCGTAACACTTTAACGATATTCTTTGTTTTCTCTATGCTGCTAATGGAGAAACGTCTATGAGAAAGTGTGTGCAATGGTTTTGCAACACCACCACTTCACTTAATATTATCTACTTCGTTATTTGTAACAAGAAGTATTGAAAACTCCGTCACGACACATAAATCTTTGTATTGTAATTTTAAGAAAATTTAAATCCGGAGATGTCCTGCGTTTTAATTGTGTGACAATGTCAACATACATTTACATTACATTCGAAAACATCCAATCCAAGTAGGGTGAAAGCGAACCACATCGCGTATACGCACCACGCGACCGCTAACTCCCTCCTCCGCAGCGTGTGGTCTGAGCGCTTGTGGTTCTGCGGAGCGTCGGTGTTTGTGGTGGGAAACAAAGCTCTCGATGAACAGTGAACTCACGTTCTCCGCGAGACATTTTTACTTTATTTACAACTCTCATGTATTTCTCCCAGGTGTATGTCGTAATTATATATAAATAAAAATAATATATTCTTAAAGAACAGTATGACCACTCATTTATTCTCCGGAAACAAGCAAGAGACCATTCCATCAGTCCCGATCAAGGGCCGTGGTTAGTGGCGGACTATGTATTCCCAAAAGAAGTTATGTAACTTATTCGTGCTATTATTAATTGATTATTCACTTAATTAATGGTGACTATTAAAATCAGTCAATATTAGAGATTAACAATATCATCATTATTCACGACACTCCCACCCCAAGGCTCGAGACTAGTGGGCCAGTGCATAAATCCGTCTCTATCCGAAGGAAAACCGGAGCAAGCACTATGTGTAGGTGGAGCCTCACCGTGTCCGTGTTGTGTACAGAGAAAAACGTACTATTATCGTTAATAAGAAACATTAACAGCATGCTTGAAAAAAAATGTAATTTAATCAGTTAGTTCATAGCGAGGCGTGATAAAGTATAAGAGCTAATGACATTATTACAAAAAATATATTTATCGGGATATTGAATCTCATGTTATCTTCTTTTTAAAAAAATTCATAAATTGTCTCATAAGTAAGCAACAACAAAATCAATTTTTGGAATGTCGTTATGGAAACTTCAGTTTTTGAATTCATTTTTTGTCAACAACAATAAAAACCTCACCACCAAGTTTTATATAAACGAATGAACGGCCGTTGCGGACGTCCAATTTCGCGTCACGTTTTGGTGCACTGCAAAGTGCAGAAAGCTGAGTATCACGAAATGTCTACTCGTCTCTATGATAGGGATGAACATCAACGGGAATAACTCTGAAATCATAGCTTCATAGACGTCAGCTTCGCTAAATGCAGCTACACAGGAAATAATCGTGACGTGTCAAATCACTGCCTCCGAGAAAGTGAAAACCTTTTTAAGGCCTCACTGTGGCGTCAAGGAAATAACATCGGGTTGAATTCTTTGAATTTCCGTTCAGTTCATGGATTTTTTTTTCTTCGTAAGTGGAATATAGAAAAAAATATTTTAAATTACTTTTTTCCGACTACATATTTTCAAGGTTCAATTAAATTTATTATCAAGTTACCTTACGATTTCTCTAACTTATTTTGTATTTTAAAATGACACTCACTTATAATTACGGAGGCCTTCGCGGAGGGTAGAACTCGCGCGATTTCTTGACCCCGGCACTAGAAGGAGGAGATGTGGTCAGCATCTCACTCCGACCTGTTCGACCCCAGGATAGATCCTGGTACTCAGTTTATAGCAGGCTGAGTAGGCCTGGGAGCCAGTCTGGCTGTTCAGGCGTGATGAAAATCCCTTCACCGGGGATCGATCCCCGGCCATCCAGCCAGCAACTCAGTGCTCTATTCACTGAGCCACGCTGACTCCTGGTTATATACCATACGAGTTCAATAACAGAGAAACCATTTTGGGAATCCTAACATTTAATCTCAGTTCATCTTTCCACCTCTATCGCCTCTGACCTGCGTTAGTTTTAACGGTCTAACTAAATAAATTCTACACTCGATTTAAGTAACTTATTAATTCAGTGTATTTAATGAAAAAAGAATTATACGAAATAAATACTACCTAACACTTATTTAACTAATAGGGCATACAAAAACGAATTGTGGGCTTCAATCTTTTTTCATGTGCCGTATTTATTAAGAGTGGTGAATAAAAATTATATTTCCGGATATGGATTAAGATATAAAAAGGGATGACATCAATTTTTTTTTCTTACTGTTACCATATTTCCTTTCCCCTAAGTAATTTTCGAAATACAATATTTAAACGATTGCTAAAAATTAATACATAAAAGAGAAACGTAATTGAAGAAGCGTATTAATGGCGAGTGTCACGCCGTACATTTACAAGTCTGTCTCTCGAAATCGATTCATTGCCAAATCTTGATTTTCTGCTCCCCGGTTGGCAAGTGGCACCATAATGTTGGCATCGTTGCTACCATTGTTGATGGGATAATGTTCAAATAATGCCACAAGCCTGTGAAACGCGTCAAGCTGTAAATTTCGTGTAGATAATGGTCTCGATAGTTGGACTCACTCTATAGACGGCAACTAAGCCGTTCAGCCAAAAGCAGTTGCGAATTTAGGGGGAGGCTTCCGTGCCAACCCCCGGCCAATCCCAAACAAATAGGAAAAAATAAAATTTTAATGTACTTTGTAAATTATTTTTGGTTCGCGGGCCTGTTATTCCCATAAGTCAAGAAACATATTCACACAGAATAGTAAATCGCATTTCGCAGCAAATTTTTCAAATAAAATCAATATCACCCCGAATTGAAGTGCAATAGTTTTGGTTTGTCATCAGTGATCCTTGAGAATTTATTTGTCGGGAAGGAAAACTGTTTGATGAGGAAACTATAGTCGTTCCATGGTTGTTGTTAATAAAGAAATCAAGGATGAAAAATACTGCTGTTTATAATCGTATAATTTGAGTAGAAAGTTTTGTTCTTTTGGGCATTGAAGGAGTCTTCCGTCTTGAAATACAAATTGTCAGAATGTTCTCAACATATTCTAGAAGCCTTGCGCCACAAAATGAAAAGTGACACGATAACACTGAATAATTATTTCCTTGAAAGAAAGTTCGCATTGTGGAACGTGGGAATAAATGTTTCATTAGCTGACGTTGGACTCGTACTCTTCGCGTCTGTCACTTTTAATTTCTGAGACAATATATGCGCCCGTTTCCTGTAGCGTACACATGTTGCCTGGAAAGTTTTAATTACAGAATATGTACGTATATCTCATTGTATTCTGTTGGAGAGACTGCTACACTGCTGCCAACTCTGTAAAAAGGAATTGTGACAAAAAATGCTCCACTTTCTTCGAAAAAAATAAGTAACGGATTTCACATGCTGCTGTTACGATGTGTAGTGATAAACAGTCAGAAGAACATTTTGACGAGCCGGGAATCGAACTCTTGCTCTGATCGCAGGGACATTGGCCTTGACACCACCCGTTTTAGCATTTACAACCAGGACTGATTACGGGAAGACTTATACGGGGAAATACACCATACATAGCATGTTATTCTGGGTTCGATTCCCAGCCAGAGCTGTCATACGTTTCCTCGTGTAGGTTTACGGAAGAAATTACGCGTTACGAGTTGTGGTTATATTTTAATAGCTGAGAACTTGAATCTTTCAGAGAAGGGAAATATAAAATGTTTGTTCACTGAAAGTTAAGGGTCAACTAAAATAAAAATACACGTTCTGCAGACGAGAAACATTGGGAGTAACTAATGAACAACGACATTCACCGAAACCGTTTTCAATTTTTACTCATATGTTCCTGATTTTTTTATCGTAAATATTTACACATGGGTGGAGTGAAACTCATCTACGTCAAATGCTTTTGCACAGAATATATTTTTACATTTTCACGTACGTAAATGTACATTTGTGTTTAATATAAGTTATAAGTGTAATCTAATATATTAATGTGATTAGTTTTGGATAATTGAAGGGACAACTAAAAATATTTCATACTTCACGTGAAATAAAACATTTTTCTTTGACTCGGTGTACGCTAATGTTTCGCTAATTTTCTTGTAATATTCTTGTATACAAACGGCTAATTCTTGCCAATTAACAATTAATTTTCTACTTAATGTAACAGAACTTTACTCATCATAGCTCTCTTGTATAATTTAATCGAATTTCGAATAACTACCTTCACCACTTGTGACTTATTTTCTACATCACTCAAAAACCACCAAGTGTGGAGGAGTAAATAATCGAGAAACTAATTTTAGGTTTTTGCTCAGCTTCTAACAAACTTTTTTTTGTAAATAAAAGATGCCTATAAACTACAACAAAACAATGTTCAAAGGTAGTCTCGCTTTACCCTAATCGCCTCTGATGGCTAACATTGATAAAGTTTTCTTCCATATTTCGCTATTGATATGTATAGAGAATACATATCATAGCGAAATATGGAAGAAAACTTTATCAATGTTAGCCTAAATTGTATGTAAAAATCACCCTGATTGCGCCTTGCTTTTCTCTGTCCTGCCATTAGTGAACCTTTACATCGGAAAATCACATGTAAACAAACCTTAGCTTGGTCACTTTTTATGCTGGTGCAGTATAATTGTCGGCACTGCAATTTGCTGTAGATGATCTTAGACAATTATTGGGTTGTTTTCTTATTAATTTCTCATTTTTCATTTGTGTATGATCATCTTATTTTACTACATAACTTATCAAAGATTTATCGATATAGATGAATTATATTTTTTTATTGAACATAGGGGTTTGATGCATTTGATTTCTCGTAATTGAGCTTATTTAATAAACATCTCCAGTCTGTTGACTTTGCAGATTTTTTTTTAAAGTCAAAGTAATGGATGAACTAATCTATTCCTCGTAGTGCTAGGGGAAGCGGTGGTGAGCTCTATCCCCTCCTCCTGTTCCACTGGATCACTGCCTCGTGACGTCAGTGCCTCCGATATTTCACTTAGTTCTCGGAGTGGCCGCTAGATGGTGTGGATGTCTGACTTACTCGTGTCTGAAATGGATAGCATGTGTTGCTGAGAATGTATGAATTTGTTTCTTTATGACCCCAATGAAATTCTGAATCATCCTGTCGATTGTCTTACACCTCTTGCATGTCTCGATTGTGCATATTAGATAATCGCTTGTGTAATTTCCCTTTTTCAAAAATATATCATCGTGTTTTGAGGGTTTATGTAGCAAAGAAGAGAAATATTTGCAGTAGATTCCCCTAATCCGATCCCCAGAAATCCAAATATAATTTAGAAGAAAAAAGAGCACACAACAGTGCACTAAACAATTCGTAACTACTGTCATGATAAAAATTAAAAATACCTGAGTTTGCTCTTGGATAGAAAGTGACCTGAAGAACCACATCAAAGATACACCAAAATTTACTTTATTTTGCATTGATTGATATTCAGTTAAAATATTTATCACTGCAAGTTGTTGCTTTTTATTGTAGATAGAACAATACAAACGTGTTTAATTGACGTGTCTCGCCGTATTCTTGAAACCTGGACTCATTCATTCAAAACTAATAATACGAGAACTATCACGTAGATTAGTTCAAAATTTTAACATTTTGTTTGGAAATCATTTTTGAAAGCTGTAACACAGGTTCTTTATCGACTCAAAACGACGTTGTTGTACGAAATTTCGAACTATTGTTTTCTTGGTAATTGTGGAGTATTAGCAACATTATCAAAGAATGATTTAGAAAATAATTTAATTTATCATTCTATTGTTTTCATGGTGGTGGATGTCAAAATTGGTCTTTTTGTCCAAATAGTCAAGAACGTAAACTTGTATTCATTTATAAGCGAAAAATAATTTCAGATTGTTTATACTGCACGATTATAAGTATTAAAGAATACTATTGTTTCTTCTCATCTGTAATCATAGCTCAGAGTGATTAAATCTGCCAGAGTCTTTCGGCCCTTGATCGGAATTGATGGGATGGTCCCTTGCTTGCTTCCGGAGTGTATATTAGTTGGTCCTCTACGTGGTCATATGCTGTTTGTTACTGTTGCTGTTGAGTAACTGGTTAATTATTAAAAGTCTGGACCATTTTTTCCCCACTTGTTTTTCGAAGGTATTCCTTTGTGCAGAACAAAATGTTTTCGTACTTTATTGCCTGAGGATCCCTTCTGCTGGGGAGCAAAATCCATGACCTTGTGGTCCCATCGATCTGAAAACTGCCTTCCCTTCAGCTGTGCGTGCAACACGGCAGCCCTAGCCCGGCTCCTGTGACTTGGGGACTCGAATTGTGTCTAAACTTCAACTATTTTATTGTCTTATTGAACGTTTGCATACGTATTCCTCTATCTATCTAAGATCATTTTGATGAAGGTTTGAATTTATTTTATATTTTTGGAATTATTTAATTCGGGAGTACATCGTCTTATCTCGTAGGTCTTCGGGAGCAAGACGTCGAACATGAAGTCAGTTTTCTCTGTGTAGAGGAAAGTGACTGGGGATCAAATATCTGTGAGATCGTTAAGGAATTTCCCTCATACCTCAAATCAGAACTAATTCCAGGTCTTATATAAAATTATTACCGTGTATTCTCCATTTTTCAAAAGAGCACGCAAACGTGGAAATCCTTGAATTTAAAAATTAGGTAATTTCATAGGTTGTAATAGTAATAACCGTTAAGAGGGGCGGATGAATCTCCTTTAAGATTGGAGACGATGTTCCTATAAGAAGTGAACTATTGCTGTCTCAAAAAATTCTACACAAAACACGTTTTTCTGATTGCTTCATATATCAATATTCTTGCATTAGGATTGAAGAAAAAGATTTGTCTTTCGACTGCGTTGATTTTATTTTCTGTTATCTCACTTACAAACTGAACACAGTGCTTCGTTATTGATTTTTGGGGCGTAATGAGGTACGAGATTTGAGAAAAGAATCTGTTCTATTTCAGGAGCAACCAGCATGTTTTGGACAAATTGGCTCAGACATTATTTGTCCTGAATTTTACAGAGCTCCTTTTATCTCTTGTAGTATTTTCTGGAAATTTGCTTATTTCTCAAGGTACTGACTGAAAATCCGCGGAACTCTTTCTTCAATTTTCATTCGCAGTTTACAGCAGGATACTCAATCATATCGGATCTCACTGGTAAAATATTACTCATAAGCAAAATATCAGCCAGTTGGCATTTTATATTAATTTTCTGGTTTCTGTACTAAAAGTGCAAATGTTGCACAGTATTTCCTCTTCCGCATTGCGGTGGCGGAGTGTGTCGAGAGTCGTTTGTTCACCCCTTGCGGTCACGCGACTCGGCAGATACACGCGCCGAATGGTCACGAACCCCCATGACTTCTTCCCTCCCTTCTCGGCTGACCGCTTCTTCTCTTCTCCTCCCTCCCTCGAAGGACTGGTTCTCTAGAAGGAATAAAATGCGTAGACGTGAGCGACGAAAGGAATCGATTTGTTTCGAAGAAGTAAAAGAACAAATTTCAATTGTTATTCAGATATGTTTCAGATAGTTTTTATCTTGTAACAATTGAAATATATCGAGAACATTCATCTGTTTGTCGGTAAAAATCGGTAAATCAATAGGTTCGTATTAACTGAATCAATGTGACCTAGTATTCATGAAGTATTCTTTTCAATGGTTTCGTCCAATTTCTAGTGACACAAGAGGACAATTTGGCCTCCGAATAATATTTTGAGTATCTGGTCAAAAGTTTTTTGTCTTAAGAATTTATTTAGAAAGCAAAACACGTTAACAGGTACAGTTGTGGAAATTAAGAAAAGTACCGCAAACTCAGTTACCATTATAAGTTAGTAAAGTAGAGAATGGTTTCCGGCGTTTCCAAATCTTGCAATTTTTCTGCTGTGTGATAAAACCCGTCTACAAAATACTTTTCGAAATGAAACATTTGATTATATCTCAATCGTTTCAGTGTTTTATTTTTCCTTCGTTTCTCTCGTGAGACTTTCGTGATTATTATTTGATGACGATTGAGACTCGCACGCTTTCCTTACCAATGTGTTGCCTGTGAAGGCAATTCACTGTAATTGGCTTATTGGGAATGAAACGCTAAAAGGCAAATCTTCCTCTCAAATATCCATCTTCTCAGTATTTCAACGATATTTGAGGCTTGCTGGACGTTACAGCTCAAGCACACTATCTGTTTTAAGTTAACCATCCATTCCAAAATAATGCTGCCGTTGATTGATATCATTTCTGAAACTTTTTCAGTTCCCCATAACGTATAAATTAGGTTGATATAATGATATTCGTCATATGGGTTACATTTACGTCGAGAACGGATGTTTAACCTAAGAACTACAGGCTGATTCAGAATTCCTATTACATAGTTATATGTGTTGTAGAGGGGACTCAGAACAGCAATATTTGGTAATAAACCCATGTCCGGAAATGCGCCGTTTTGGAAGATAAACGACTTTAAACGATGGAAGGCAATTCACATAGAGGACGGTGTCACGTCATGTCTTGTGAGACGTCCTGTCACGTGTCATCAGAGGACAATCCAATGAATTGTTGCGGGTGTACCTCACTTGCCACTGAGCGATCGAGAAAGACGGTATATTACATTATGGCGGAGCACACCGACATGTTGATCATCTACGGTGAAAGTGGACGAAATGGTCGATTAGCACAACGCCTGTATCACGAACAATTTCCGGGTCGTGCCCGTCCATCACATGTCATTTTTCCAAGATTGGAAAAACTGTTTCGGGAAACCGGCATCTTTATGGCTAATAGAGCCGGTTGTGGCTGTGACCGGACGCGCCGCAATGTTGACAATGGAAGAGGAAGTCCTCCAACTGGTCGACCAGAACCCGTCTACGAGTACCCACAACATCGCAGGTGCCGTGGATGTATACCAGAGCAGCGTCTGGCGAGTTCTCCATAAACAGCAACTTCACTAATACCACCTCCAGAGGGTGCAGACATTGGGTCCAGCTGATTTTGCGCCACTTACCGATTACTGCGCGTGGTTCTTTACACCGTTGTGTTGACGTTCCAGACTTTCCTCTGATCATTCTTTTCACAGATGAAGCGCATTTCACAAACGAAGGTCTGCTCATCAGTAGTAACGGCCACATTTGGGATGAGGAAAACCCTCATGCCACACATACCCATCGATTTCAACATCGTTTTGGTATTAATGTGTGGGCTGGTTTTATCCATGGTCATCTGATTGACCCATGTATTCTACCTCCCCGTCTAACGGGTCACAGCTACTTGATCTTCCTACAAGACGTACTGGTGCAGCATTTGGAGGATGTGCCATTGCACATCCGTGGACTATTTCCTGTGGGGCTACATGAAAAATATTGTTTACGAGACCCCTGTAGAGTCACAGGACGATCTTCTTGCCCGTGTAATGGCTGTAGCGGAGGTCATTCAGGACATTCCAGAACTTTTGGATCATGTGTATGTGAACATTGTTCGCAGGTATACTTTGTGCAACGAAACTCGTGGTCGCCACTTCGAGCATATGTTGTAGTTCACGCAGGTACGAGTTGGTTGATGCACGTGCAGCGTATCCTTTGACCTTATTTCAAAGTCGTTTATCTTCCAAACGGCGCATTTCCGGACATGGGTTTATTTCCAAATATTGCTATTCTGAGAACCTCTCTACAACACCTATAACTGTTTAATGGGAATTCCGAGTCATCCTGTAGATATGTGGTCAGAAAGTTCTTGCATTTTTTTGTGTTCTGTTTGAACTGTGTGTTTTTGTTTGTTTCTTTGCAATGTCAGTAACAGTTTACTTCAACTGTTGGAGCAAAGGTGATACATTTTGGTTTACTTCTGGCTTTCTTGAAGGTCTTCATTATGTTTCATTTTAGCGGCCACGCGTTTCAACCTTCTTTTTTATCTAGAAACAATAGAAAGCTACGGTTGATTTATGTCTTGGCTGTGTGCCCTTACGAGGAAGGCCCTGCCAAGACTTTCGCTTTTATTATCAAAGGTTACCCTACAGTCTTTTGGTGCAATGACGTCATCTGTGTACACATGTTGTCAACGCTCTCTTAGGTCATGGAAGCACTGATTTGGGATGTTGTATCCTAAATTATATTGAATGAATATTCAATACAATTCAATTATATTGAACAATATAATTGAATGAATATAAATAAATAATAAATAAATAAATTTATTGTCAAAAAAGCAGAAAAAATTGTGTATGACCACGTGGAGGACAATAAACTAATTTATTGTCCTCAACAATTGGCGACATTTTTCTGTTTTTCATTGCCCTTCTAATTATTATAAAGTGTTGTATATTATTAGTGGTATGATTATTTATTTGAAAGGACTTGAAAATATTTCCATTTCATTGATGATCAATCTGAAAGATTGCTTACGACTTTGTTAATGAATAGACCAACGATCATGTCTCATCCAGCAATTTTAAGAAATTTTATACCAGACATCGATTGTAAATGAGTAAACAGCGAAATATCAACATCTTAATTAAAGTGCTTCATCCTTCTCGATTCGATGTTCAGATTCCACACACACACTCTCAAAAGAATATTGTATTTTCTACTGCATTCGCTCATTGTATCATATATTCGAAAACAATAATTTTCTTTTTAAAATGCTGGTTCTTAATCTATTGATTCCGACGAAACGTATGATATTTGAAAAGGTGCTATTAAGGAAGTCGAAGGAACGTCGACTACAAGAAAAGAGGACGACGAATTAAAGGTTCAATGAAAATGGGAAGCGAAGTATAGTTTGGAAAAAAAACTATAGCTAACACCAACACTTGATAAATCTGGACAGAAGAAAGTGAATTTTATACATTGTTCGTTATACTGAAATGGAGAAAAGTACATGATGAATTGATCTAAAATTTTGAAGAGCTCATCTTAAGAATTGTTGCAAGTATGGCAAATATAGATAGAATACAAGAGCAGAAAGCAAAACAGTAGTTTGTTTCCGGTAGATATGGAACTTCACTCGTGATAATTGCTGACTTTCAAACTTACAGAAGTGTCCGCTAGGAATCAGGAATGCCTGAGTCAATCCAGTGACTAAATAATATTTTTTTCATTTCAATAGGGCGCTTTATTTACAAATATTATTTATGTACAAATGTGTGGCGAGGCTTTTTGTTGCCTGTACCCCTGTCAAATTCCCCTTAAGTAGAGCCGTGGGCTGTGCATACAATGCCCTGGTATTCACTGTCATTGAACGGATAGTTGCAGTTTTAATTTTTGGAAATCTTTGTTTTGAATTTAAAATGATTGTAATTTTATTTACTTGTGATTTGTATCGTATTATTATTATTATTATTATTATTATTGATATCCTTTAGTGCATCTTTAATATTGTTTTATTTAGTTGTAAAATAT
>NNCF01128232.1:372993-407773 GCA_002313205.1 Laupala kohalensis | reverse complement strand
AACATATAATTGACGTAATACCTTGGAAGGTCTTCTCAACATGTCTCCGCCTGAAACAAAAGAAAAAGACGAAGCGGCAGAATCACGGTTTATTTGAATCAGTGGTTTCAGAGCATATTACTCTTTCTCTCATGTCCCTCACATAGCTTAGGAACTGACCCAGGGACTGCACTACAGATACTCCATTGTCCCTCATTATATTTTGTATTCATAGAATAAAAAATATACATCACATAACCATGAAACATTGATTAAATCTGTACCACGGAGAGAGGACTAAACAGAAGCACACGTAATTTTGGATATGTACAAATTTGAATAGAGAACTATATGGTTTTGTGTGTTTTCGGCGTGAATTGATTTTTTATTTTTAAAAATAGCAAAAGAGCAGATCATATTACAAAGTATAGAAATTAAGAAACTGACATGTTGTAGGTAATAATTGAAGGACCCAGGGCAACGCCGAGAAAATGAGCTAGTATTTAATAAAATTAATTTGGACACTGTTAGTAAAATTAATCAACTGTTCTGTGTTTTGAATTGCAATATTAAATTTTACTGGTTCATCTCAAGCGAATAATTCGCACAAAATGTTAATATCAAACTACTAATAATACTTGTTGCAATTTGTTTCGAATTTCCAGTACATAAACATATTACCTTTGTTAAATAACCCATAACATTGGTCTCCTCTTACATTCATATGCTGCATTTCAGACACAACAGCTCATTCCCTAATAACGTTCCATAATCCGTATTAGTTTGAAGCTCCTAAATATTTACCACGTATTTGTTTGTTTATGAAACGTTTTATCTTTCATCACTTTGAAGCGGCAGGTAGCGCTATCTAACCGACTGTTCATGAACTAATAGCAATAAGATTTTAGTTTGTATTTAAAGCAAATTACCCAAGAAATATTTAGTAGTAAAAATATAAGATTACGATTCTTGTGAAGTGCAGATTATTGTTTTTTAAATTTTATCTATTTGCAATTGGATGAGTACCTTTAGAAATAGACTAGGTGATTATTCGTGCAATCACAGGACTCATCTGTTTTCCTGTTATTAACTTCTTTGTTATGTTAAAATTAATTCACATATTTCTACCACGTTTCTAAAACCGGTTAGGAACCCCAGTTTGACCGTATTCGAATGAGAAGATTTCAACATTGTGATTCACTTCACTTTGCTTCAAAACATTTTTTTAGAAATGGGCCACCGCAGTGAGTCGATCCATTTATAAACTTAAATGTATTATTGATTTTGTTCAAATTTATTTTGTATCTGTGCGTGAGGGTAGCTAAGAAGGATCAGGGAGCAGTACGAGTACTTATTTTCCCTCTCCCTCGAATACTGAAAACATCACAACGGAAGAAAGAAAAAGTAGGCGTGAATGCATTTCAAATTACTCGGGTGTAAAACACACATTGGGTCGATAAATTCGCATGCGAATCTGACGAAAACTTAATTAATGGATAATATATAATTAAAAATAAAGTGTGCGGGGCGATACCGCTAATTGTGGCATGGTGTCAAATTATCGTCTGCAATGCTCGCCGGTTGAGGAATATCGGGCCAACTCCACGGCCGCTCTATTCTGCAATAGTGCTTCGCGTCACGTATCAGCGCACTTTCTGCGGAGATGAGATGGTTCCCCTCGAATAGGTCAACACCCTGCCTCCCCCTCCCCCTCCACTACATCCGTCCTAAAACCTGGCAACGTCCTTGTATGTTTATGTCGCTTCTGTTTTTTCGGGATGTGTGCCTTTTTTATCGGTTGTCATTTATCCTTATTGTCTCTGTTTTGTGTTTTCTCTCTTTCTTTTGTACGTTTATATCCTAGTAGCAGAATTACCCGAGGTTGTCCGTGAGTTATCAGTTCTGGACGTTCAAAATTTTAAAACGATTGGCGAATTAAACACAAAAATAACAAACAATTATATATTTGCATTGTTTAACAAAGATGCAAAAATTACATTGGTGCTGTGAATTCGTGTATTTTTCTCTACAGAGAATATTGAAACACCTGTAAACAGGTCTGGATATTTTAGCTCATTTTGCTCCGCGTTTCCCAATGTTCTTATGAAGTTAATTCCAATTCATTGCTACTTTCGTGCTTTTAAATGAAATACCTCGAAGAAAACCCACAAAAATACTCAGTTTTCGGTATTTTGCATGTGAATGGTTAGGTAATTACGAATCGTTTTAAAATCCAGGCAGAAAGAACATAAACAGTGCACAGAAATAAACAAAGTGCACTATCTACGACTCCTGAATTCTTTGGTTTTTATTTCACTTTTAGTTTATGCACTTGAAAACAATGTTCTTCGGAGTGTTTTTATATTTATGCGTCTACAATTCGGTCACTCAGATAATACGTTCAGTGGATTGTCTGCTTCTCGTTACGCAATCCAACTCTGACGGACACATTAGTAAGCTTCATAGTCAACAGTCAAGCAAGTTTCTCATATACTGAGTAGCAGCCATTTTTAATTATTTTTCTGCTGTGAAAATTCATCAATATTAGCCGTACTTTGCATTTTAAGTCCTTCAGATGAGTCCTTTGCAATTTCGAATAATTTTATCGATGACTTTTTTTTCCATTTGCTTGCCACGGACATTCCATAGAATTCGTTTTTATTAGTGTAGATGTATTTTAACCTGATGGAAACATATTCTGTCGAAAGAGCTCTCGATCAATTTGAACGAATTAAACGAAGAAGGCGCTTTGTACATACATAAAGGAACTTTAATTTTATTTATTAATGATCCCAATCGTCGTAAAGTGTGAGTTGCGCAGCGCATGTTGCGTTTGTTTCTTCTGCTTGGCTGCAGTGCGGGCGCTGCGCTGTTTGGTATGCGCCTAAAGCGTCCTCTGTGTAGACTACACGGTACACACAGTGGAAGATGATCAGGATCTTCACGGATAAAGTTTATCTTCTCATTTATTAAAAACTAGAAGTATTTTTTGAATATGGAAATTTCCTAAAACTAACCCCGAACATAGCAGTTAGAAAATTTGTGCTATGTTCTGCAACTATTTATGTATGCCAACCTTTTATTACGTAGCTTAATGTGACAACAGGAGATGTATGTTATACACCACGAAAAATGAAGTATTAATAATATTAGAACCGAACAGTTTTCTAATTTTTAATGAGAAAATATTTGAATGACAAAATTAGTACTAATGAACTCCTAAGATGGATTATGATGTCACCGAGAATGAATTTTTCAAAATGGTATTTCCAAATGGACAAATTAAAATAGTTGATCTTCCAGTTGATTTCAGCGGTATCTTGAATGCAATTAAGGAATCAGGACACGCTCCTTGGCGAACGATATATTGATATTTATATGTTGTGGCAAAAACTAGATTATTATTTCAATTAATTTTGCAACTAATTGTATTTCTTGAGAAAGTGTGTTTGGATTAGTTCAAACCTCCTTGGTTTGACATCAAAGTGCCATTTAATATATACTAAAAATATAAGAAATTTAACAATGTATAAATGTATTTTTATTTATTTATTTTTGATGCTTTGATTATAAAAATGGTAGACGAAATTATTTTAATTTGTTACGAAGTTGAAAATCTGTTTTTGGGACTGAATTATGTAATACCAATGGCTTGCCAATCCCTTTTTGTTGACTGTTTTTTCGTTTACTCTTAATATTTTCGAGTGTTATTTCTCTTTTCAAATATTCTATATCATTATATAAGTACTGATTATTTTGTTCGCTTAAATATATTGTAATTTACAACACGTTGCAAAAAATTACAATTCGGTGGCTATACAAGCTATTACAATTCGGTGGCTCGTATATTCTCTGTAATACCTTTTAATAGTTCACCACTATGTGTAATATACTTGCAGTAAAAAAAAGCGTTTATTGAAGAATTATAAATTACTGGAAAGATCAAACTCCTTCCCGTACGGGTGTATGGCAGAGAGAACAATAGTGCGGCATAAATGTAACAATACAAACACGTGGCTTTTTGCTACACTAAAGATGAAATAAAATTTGTTTTATATTGTAGCTCTTAACTCAATATTGTGCACCGTGTCAATATTATTTATATCGAGCGATGATTGAGAAAAAAAAATTTCGCTCGATCTAGTTTTTCAAATCTTAAAAAAAGTTATGTATATTCCACTAAGTCGGTCGTGGAAAATTTCAAAAAGGAACTTTGCACGGGTTACGACAATTTCCTGTTTTTTGTTGTTATTTTACAATTGATTATTCAGAAGTCTTGACGAAGAACGGAGAAGGAAAACTATTTGAGGAAAAAAGGCCGACATATTACCCAGAGTAAGCTTTTTCTTCAAGTAAAAGGGAAACTGGGGGCATGTTGCCATTTGAGTTGCTCCATTTTTACCTACCGTGCGATCGTTATCAAAGGGCTCTCATTCCAAGACACTTTTCTCGCCCAATCATCGTTCACTGAACGAACCAGACATTTATTTCGATGACTAAATCTGAAGCTATTTTTGGTAGCGATGGAAATTACATCCGTAATTTTTTCTTCAAACTATGTGCACTTATTGTATCATTTTGGTGTATTTTATCGTCTAGTTGTCGCTTAGGTGTAAATTCTCCCTTGCTAGTAGACGATGGGAAGCTCGTCCATTGGTATGTTCGTGCTGTGGGTTTACATAACCGAATGGTGCTGCGCGCAATCAATACTTATATTCCTCGCCAAAGGAAGAAAAAACTGTCACGACGATAGGTGACCTGTCCTAATCGATTGCAGCGGACACTTTCGAATTGTTCGGCACTGAACCGGATGTAGCAATGTAACTTCATCTGTAACCGATCTCCGTCGACTAAAAATTCTCAAAAAATGCCGTTACACATTACGATAAAGTTAACAATAAATTGTATACAATTACCTGACATGTCATTTTTCGCGTGTAAGGTTGTCCAAGAGAAATAGTATGAATAAGACTTAACTTTGATGTAGCAGCTGACCAATGTGCGTAGTTTGAATCGTAATTATAACAAGGAGTGAATGAGGCAGGAAACTTATACATTTGGGTGAGCTAACATCCTTGCAACGGGATGTCGAAGAAGTGTAGTTGAAATTTTATTTTATTCGTCTAGCTTAGGCGAGAAAAATGAGCCGTCGTTGAGTAATAAAAGACTCATAGTTAGCATTTTCCGCTAGGAGATGGGATTACTCTTGTTAATAGCAGTCTGAGGAGATTGGTTAGAGCTAGCATCCAACTCAGCTTCGAACAATAGGAAGAAATGCGTACCTATACGCGGAGAAGATATGTGAAACATCACCCAGGTAAAATGGCGTCGAGTCAGGAATTGAACCCGGGAGTCTTGCTGTGATCGCTGGGATGTTGAGCACTACGCCAACCCGTTCACCTTCCACAAGTGTACACCACTTCTTCTCAGACCTAATCCCAGAAGACATCCCCGTACAGGGAATAAGTGAACCCAAGCGGCACATCGTGCTGTGTATCTGGTTACACTCGTTCCTACCTGTCACACATGGTGTACAGTTGTGAACAACGGTTGGTGTTGTGTTCAACACCTTTGCGATTCGGGTTCGATTCCCGGCTCGTCGCCTTCTTCACCTGGCTGAAAGTTATCAGAATAGGAAGATATGTTGAAGTTCAGATTAGGTTAGGACAACTGTGTGTGTGTGTCAGTTACTCTGTCTTTCACGAAGACTATACTGCACTATGTTTCTCCTGTGTGTCTATCGTTGTGACCCACTGTGCGAGCGAGGGACGCGCTGAGCGCTTTTGCTGCCCGCCACCTCTGCATGTAATACAAGAAGGTCTTGAATAATTAAGGCTCCTAGCACCTGCGGAGCAAGCGTCTGCTGCTGGTGCTGGTGTTACTGCAGCCGCTGCTTTTTGGGTCTGGAGCTCTCGATCCCTCATCTCTAACCTTGTTGCTTTTTTCCCCCTTCTTTATTCTGTCGCCTTCCTTCAGACATTTTCACGCTCACTTTGCAAGTGTCCTTTGGCACTTTCACTCTTTGGCTCCTAGAGTTTTCTGTTTGTGTCGAACGTTACTTAAGCGCTTGGTCCTTTTCTCCACGGAGTTGGAGGTTGAGCTGACTGTTTTATGACACGTGAAAGGTATGTTTTGTATTTAATTAGATTCGCGAGGTAAGCTATGTTTGTTGTCACAGTTGTTGCTTCAAATAACTAACCCTTAATTCTACTACAATTAACGTCCAATATATAATCTAATTAAATAAATAATGAAAGACTTGCGACCTTTTATGGACGAATAATATATATTTTGTAATAAGAACTCACTATGTTTCGACTTCGTTTGAATCACCTGACGACGACTTGAGACGAAGTCGAAACATTGTGAGTTCTTATTACGAAACTTTCATAATCATTATTTATTAAGTAACCCTTAACTCAATTAGTAAAGTTACTTTTTTTGTATTTGTAATGGGATTTAGGTTGCCCTAGTCTCACCGCGTCGAGATATTAAAAGCTAACGTTTCGACATCGTACTGTGGTCGAAACGTAAGCCTTTAATAATTCGACACAGCGCGACCTGGACAACCTAAATCGACCAAGCCTTCGCAATCATTGTATTTCTAGTGTTGATTTATTGGGATAGTATCCATATTCCTCGATCGAATAACTTTCATAATCTGGGATAACTGAACTAGAAAGAGAACTAGAAGAAGGTAGTAAAACAAAGCTGGTACTAGAGTATTTTGTATTCAGAGTAGATCCTACATTTTATTCCTATACAACGTGCTCCAATTGAACGACATTGAACGTATACCTCAAGTCAATCATCTACAAGAAGAAAAGGGTCGGTCTTTTATACAGAGAATTTTAATGCTTGTCAAAATTTCAATACGCCAACACCGATTTCGCACCCCGTTGCTTCTTGAAGCCACTCACATGAANAATTTGAATATGCCAACACCGATTTCGCACCCCGTTGCTCCTTGCAGCCACTCACATGAAAAGAAGCCTTGCTCAATATACATCTGACCTGTGAAATACGTCAACGCTCTTTGTTTGATACTGGGATGGACTAAGGAAAAGGCGGTTGAAATATACATCGTTTCCACATGATTTTAACGCTTCTTTATTGTATCTTTTGACTATTTTTGTTATGTTTTAAGAATAACCTATTTCTACAGTAAAGTTAGTACCTAGTACAAGAAAACGTTGTAAAAGAATGGTTTAAATCCTAGAAGTTTATACTCTTTGTCAAATCTAGGAACTCTGCAATAATCCGAGTACGAGCCTTTATTTACCTAGATTTAGTTTCCTCACAACTGTTCTTATGGTTGTTGGTCAAGATTCCCACTTCACTATTGCCGTATGTCAGTTTCTTTGACTGTGCTTCACCTACTATCTGATTGCAGAAAATACTCCGGAATATAGTGAAATATCGGTCTGGCTGCTGATTTACCAACGATTTCTCGGATCATGCTAGTAAATTACTGAAAATGGACCATGTTAGTAAATTACTGAAATTCAAAAATGGATTGAGGCTACTCCCTCAAGTTCTCGAGAGGGTTGAAATTCACACCCTTCTTTCATTTTCTTTTTCTTCTTTGCTTTCATTCTTCCTTTTCCTTTGAAAAAAACATACGTTCATAACTTAATCTATTTTATGTGTTTAGATATATGAGGGTCTATTTATAGTTGTTGGTAAGCCCTAAAACCCCTGTACTAATATGCAAAATAGAAACAATACAACATATCATAGGAGGTTGAGAAGCTATTGCACAATGTGATTACAAATTTAGGCATAATCAAGTAGTAAAAATCATTAATCAGGAATTAACATTGAAATACAAACTTAATAAAAACTAGGTAAACTATTGTCAATATGAATCATCCAGCATTCTTGAAAATGAAAATTATGAAATGTATTGGGATAGAACCATCATAAAAGACAGAAGGTTGGAGCATAATAGACCGGATATAGTTCTCAAAAAACGAGAGAGAGAGAGAAAGAAGTACTCCTCATAGACCATCTGGAACTATCATACAAAAATAAGATTACAAAGTACATTGATCTTTGCTTCTAAATTAAGGACATGTGGAAATATGACAGAGTGAGAGTAATCCCAATAATACTGTCAAACATGGGAGTAGAACCCAAGAACCTGATCAAATCGTTGCAAAAAAATCAGTTATCGTAAGCACAACCAGTTCGGTGATTCTTGTATATGTGATGTTTGATAATAACACACTTCTCTCAGTTTGATTTTCGAACTAGGCCATTTGCGATATCCTATAATCAAACCGGCCATACATTCACAACATTTTCTTACATTCGTTGCTTTTCCAGCCACATTGTTTGCACCTTAGCTTGTTCTTTTCTGGAAGTTCTTGTGCGTTGCTTCCATTCCAGCAAATAAGAATGTAATCCTGGCGAAGAGCAACCGTCGATTTCTCGGTGGGATGTCTCCCTGTGGGAGAGAGGGACCGTAATACAGATTGGTGACTCTCTGAGGGAGGAGAGTCGCCATTTCGCAATCCTCTTGAAAACACTTCGTCTCGCTACACTTTCCTCTGTTTTCGAGTTTCTTCAGAGTTGGTTTCACGCAGCTTTCTTCTCCTCCATTCACGTAGCACCTTAATACCTACTTTGCGAACTACTATGTTTATTGACCTTATAAATGTGTGTTGAATAGAACGGGCGGAAATATTTCCGTGCGTTTACGTTTACTGTATACCCAACTGATTGGAGTGGAAAAAGAGGGGAAGATGGAGACCCCAAATTTGACCCTTAAATCCTCTTGACACGCAATATTTCATGCGGTGGTCTAGTGGTAGCATCTTCGCTTCCACGATCCCGTTGTGCGGTAGAGCGTAGGTTCAAACCCTGCTCGACCGAACTAGGTGAGGTGTTAAGCTGGGGTTTCCCCTCACATACTCCAGACAAATATCGATTCCGTACCGTAAATTCCCTGTCAACCCAACATCTCTCCTTCCCAATTCCCTCTCCCAACTAGGTGGAAGAGCAGGCCTCATGGCCTGAAGGTATAAAGTAAAATATTTCATGTTATTCCTCGGCTCTCTGGGTTGGGTCGTGTTGTAGTGTTTAGAGGCATGTGTGGCGCCTCCAGGATAGCCAATACATATATGACTTGGGTGACAACTCCACGAGATGGTGAAAGTAAGAACACAGAACCGAGGAAAGTTTATATTAAACCTAAGATTGCTTAAACATTTGATGTACTCCTAAAACACTAAATGACAAATTATGTAAACACGGATGAGGTCTTTGGCAAGCCATGGAGTCAGAAGATTGTTTACTGTTGATGCCACCTGTTCACGCGTTGATAAACTATTTGATGACTACATGGTTGATAAAATTACCGACTTTATAGATGTAGGCGGGGAAACAAGTAGTTTATTTATTGTGCAGTAGTTTCACTTGAAATGCATTTAATATGCGGAATGCCATTGTCTTTTTCAGTAAAATGTATCGTGTCACTTCCATACATCTTATTCCTTCCATTTGCAGGTGCAAATCAGTGGGATGAACCAAATGTGTATGATGGCGAATTTAGGATAATATGGGGAATGAATAGCTTTATTCTTTTCTACATATCACTTAAGGCTTCTAGGCAAGCATAGATCTTCAGTAATATTTTTAAGAAAATATCCAATATGATTGTGCCTATAATTTGTTTTTATGGTTAATTAATAACCGTTTTTGACTCACGTAGGATGAGAATGAAATGATCTCCTGATATGGCAGTAACTCGTACACTTCGAAGGAGACCCTGTATTAGTGTCTTGGCGAGCGTCGCTGCTCTGGTTGCAGACTTTGCACCTGTAGTTTTCTACTCGTCGAAGCCTTTGTGAAACGAGGGAGTTCTGTGCTGCGCGGGATGCTGTTGCCTTGTTGCGAACAGAGTTAACTTGGTTAGCGTCTGCGTTCACTCCGATGCAATGTCATTACGCGATGCTTTTGATCCCCTATTCTCCAATGCATGTGGTTCATAGAGTGAGGCAAGTGCTACATCGCATTGAGTTTAGTTCCTTTGCTGTCTCTAGTATTAATATCCCTCGCTTCTCTGTAATTTCTCACTCATTTTTAGACCAGATATAAATTACAGTGTCAACCACTGTCTGCTCTAATATATGTAATGAGAAAAATTTTATTTATAATAAATGGTGTGCAAAAAATATAGTATTAATATCTGCTAAATCACTGAAAATAATAGATATATTGCTAATAATATTCATACATTAAACTTTATGTAATGTTTTAGAAAGCTTGGATGGTATTAAAAGAACAAAATTAATGAAAATGTTTTTTCTGTTATCACACATAGTGTAATCTTTCCTTCACACATCACTCGTAATCTAATATGGAGGTAATTACACACCTTTCAAAAGTATGTATTAGGGAAATATGTGTCGAGATATGATACAGTGAAAAACTTTCATATCTCATTGAATCAAAGAGAGACAAGTCTTTTATTCTTTCACAGATTTTTATGCCAGTATATTTTTATGTCATTTTTCTTTCACTCATTTGTATGTGACATAATGCAACGCTCTCGGGATTCTAACAAAGAATTACCAATAAACTCTTGCATTTCAGCTTTTAAAATGTATAAATTTGAAGTCATAATTTCGAACACACAGAAATAACTTAAAGGTGAATGAAGTTGAACGCAAGTTGAATGAAGATGGAAGACGGGTCCGGGAGGCGAACGGGAGGGCGCAGGTGGTAAGCGCATGAGCGCGCTAAGCTCAAGGTCCCGAGTTCGAATCTCGGTCCCGTCTCCCATTTCCCTTTAACATAACATAATTATTCATAATCTCTAGTAAAAAGATTAGAAAGTAGCAAAAATAAATATTAAAAAAATGAAGTGGATTTTTAAAAAATACTGTATTTTATTTAAATTTATCACAATTATTCAGGTGATTTAATTCAGCCAATTTTGATTTCATTCCTTGTATTTAAGGTTGATTTGAATTTTTGTCTTGGCAACCCTTGATTTCAATCGTGAAGGCGGTTTATGGTAGTTCTAGCGAAGGTACAATCAGATCACTAAAATACCGGAAATCGGGGAATAAATAAACAGATCAACATGTTCTTATTGTGATTTCAACTTCAAAAACATACCTCAAGAGCCATTTAAATGAGATAATGCAACTATAATTGTTTGTTACGTTTAATGTTTTTTTTTAAATAGAAAAATACCATGTTTGAAATCACGAAAGTGATGGAAAATTACATCAATTTTTTAAACAAATCACCGGATATTCGAGAAATATATTTAATTTTTTCTGTGGCCAGATGCGTAAATCACTACTAATAAAATCCTGTTTTTCTTCATTATTATTCATATTGTGGTGTTTTAAAATAATTAGATTAAAAGTAAAGAAAATAATTAAACATCTCAGTGATAAGACTTAGTTGAAGTGCAGGTCCCACCCGAATTCAGCCAACCTCGCTTTTACCGACAGTTTCCTTATCGCTCTTCTCCTCGTCCAAACGTGGCCTTGGGCCTGCCCCCATCTGCCCTTCAGTCTCGACGGTTGGCATCACTCGCCCTCACGGAGTTGTTAACGCGAGTTCTCAACCTCGAATCCCGTTTCGTCTGTTGATGACGTCGCTTTGCGTTAGTGGAATGGCGTTTGCGGACTGCAGCGACGACTTGGTGCAGTTGATGTGATTACTCGAAGGCATGTAACCTGAAGGGGAACTGAGCGCTGTGTTTATTAGTTTATTGTCCTCAACGTAGTCACAAGCAGTTTCTAACTTTTCTCTTAACGATAAATTATTAATTCGCTTGTTTATTTATTGCCAGTCTAACTGACTCAATGTTGGTACAGGGCTTGTACGAAGTGTAGCCAACGGTTTCTGCTTCGCCATTCCATAAGGGTAATGATATATGCACGTCGCGTTATGTTGGCAGTACTTTTGGATTTCTGTATATTTAAATCTAACGTCATCATCAACCATCAATTCAAATCACTTATACTTGTGGCGCTATCTGTCCTTTCTGCATCGAGCGTGTGGAACGAATATTACCTTTTGTCTTCATTTGTGTTATTAACTAGTATTTTTTACAGCAAATAGTCGCTTTTGTGACTCCTTTTTCGGATATTACTTGAATTTGTAGATGTTTTCAATTTGTATTAGACTGTTAGACAGCCGTATTGCATTATTTTTGGTAGCGTTACTTGACGTTTAAATATACTTCAGTATATATATGACGACAACTAATCAAGATCAAGGAAGACTTATCTCAATTGACGTATTTGAATTGGCCATTATTCCCTCATATCTACAGAGGAGAGTGGTGGTATTGAGATACGTCTTCCTTGATCTTGATTAGTTGTCCGCCTCGTTCTCTCATAATAATAGAATTCTACCTTTTTCCTCAACTAAACCAACTGGTCAGACATTTCTCTCGTAATTACCCGTATTCGTTGAATACGGTGTGGTTTAAATGAATTGACATTTAATTCGTCTGTTCTGGAGATCATTATATTATCGAACAATTTCCCCGTGATATCGAGGTGATTAAACATCTATAACACCTGATGACCTAAACACAGGTCGAAACTTTGTGCTTGCGATCTGATGGAATAAATGAGTCGTAATATTGAAAACCTATACAAACGATGATGTGAAAAACCGTGAAAATGTAACAAATCCTGCATCAATACACGATGTAATCAATTCATCATTAGCATCTTGTTTCGTCCTTTCTCTCTTGATTGGTGTTTTTTTCGTGTCATTAGGATATCGTTAAAATAATGCGTTGAATTTGCATGTAATTGGATTTACTTGTATATATCGCTTGCCGTGTTATGAAAATGGCATTCACGAGTATAATATTCTACTCGACAACAGTTTCTTGTCGTATTATGGTTCACCTTCGTCCTTGAATTTTTTTAATCGATTTGGTGAAATATTCTGGGATTAAAAGTAAATTTTTCCAAAATGCGAAGTTGGTCTCGAGTATGCGTCCATAAATTACGTAACTATCCTTGGGAGGACGGTGTAGTTTTGATACCGTTACTCTGCCTTTAAGATAGGTTATATTGTGGGTTAACCTTGGTGTTACCTAACGCGAAGTTTTGTGCGATGTGTTTCATGAGGCATTGTTAATTTTAAATATGGTCACTAGAAGAATCCTTGTAGTTCTACTCATCCACTCTATAAGTGCACAAAACAATGAGGAAAGAACCGAGTCAGTGTATCAAAGTCTGTTCCCAAAATGCAACAATAACTTAACTTGTCTCTTTTGAGGGGAGGGAGTAGGACTAGGGATACGTCATTATTTGGGGATAAGAGATAATTTTACTGAAGCGTAACGGTGTGGAGAGTGTTAACATATGGTAACTTGCGCACTACTTAAATTTTGGGCAACCCCATAAAAGTAATATAGTTCTGCAGTTTCCCGACGTAACAGACGCTATTTTCGACTAATATCTTGCTTACGTAAAACAAAATAATGTTTGAATAGGAATTAATTTCAACGTGTCTCTCGAAAACAGAACAATACTCCAATATATGGTGTTCACCGAAGAATCCGTTCTGCTCATCTTTTTGCAATCGTTCTTCTTTCACGGTTTCGGTTGGTTGTAATCGAACAGCTACTTCTCACCTGCACATATATCTTTAACCGATTCATAAAAATAACGTGAATTACTGCACACAATTCCTACAATTCATTTTGGAATAATTAATGGATAACAGAACGTTTTTATTAAATTACTTTTCTGAGACATCTCTTATATTCCGGTGAACATCACCGCCAGGTAACAGATTCCAGTCTCGAATCAAGGTCCCGAGTTCGAATCTCGGTCTCGTCTCCCATTTTCATTCATCATAACATAATTAATTACTTTTCTAAATATTAAATCCGACTCTGACCTTGGGTCCTTGATTGAAATTGTTTGTTTCCAGAGGGTAATTTTGTTTATTATCTCCCACGTAGTCACACACAGTTTGTAAGTGCTTTTTTGACAATAAAGTTTGTTTGTTTGTTTGTTTCAATTATAGGCGACTCATTAGTAACGTGTTGTACTCGTATTATGAAAGAGTATGGATGTGTGAATTGAATAAAATGATTTCAAGGGTTCCTTACGACTGTCCTGCGTAACATTCAGCGAGTATGAATGTGTGTTCCGATATTAAAAGAAAACGTATTGAGGGATCCGTTGCTTCAGAATGAACTTGACTCGTGTGAAAAAGAAGGATTTTGCTCGTGTACTTCTTGAGTGTTGGAGTCAGGTAATATCCGTTGGTTGCAGGATCCCGGAGTATTATGTATGTTTTTTAAATGTGCGTATGAAATCCGTTACGAAGGGGTTTCCAACAAGTGACTTCCTTTCGCGACCCGCGAAGGCTCTTAAAAATCTCGAGGAAAGTTACAAATATTGCAGATATTTCTTCCGGGTGTCTACAAGGGGAGGAGATATGTGATAACTTTCGGTCAGGTGAAAAATGGCGACGAACCGGGAATCGAACCCGGGAAGCGTGGATGGTGTAGTGGTTAACACCCCTGCGATCAAAGCAGGAGTTCCGGGTTACGATTCCCAACTCGTCGCCATTTTTCACCTGACCGAAAGTTATTACAAAATATTGTTAAGATCTACAGTACGTTAGACTAATGATAGGTTCTTCCATGCTGAACCTTTAAAGATCAGCAGCAAGAAAACCCACGGTGGATATCCGTTGATTGTGGATCATTCAGAGGAGCGTCCAAAGTGCTTCCACTAAAATATTTTTCTTTTACTTGTCTCCTTTTGTTCTTTGTCATATGTCGTTTGTTCTCTCATTATGCGAGCAATAATTTGTAGGTGTAAATCGGTATCTCGTAAACTTATGGTGGGGTTTTGCCGAGACTTNGGGGGGGGGGGGGGGGTAATACCAGGAATCAAATGGCGTGTCAGTCTTGTGAAAATTCGTTTTACAAGATGTAAATTTAAATCGGTTTTTGTCTGTGAACGAATTACAGTTCCTTCCCTTGTGTCTGAAATACATCCGCTGGGCGCTCACTTACCGGTCATGACATTCGAACAGCGTGCAGTGTTTTACGTCGAAGCAATGCACTTCACTCGCTACCCATGACTATGAAATGATAAATGACACATTTCCCAGTAGCGCAGGCACCACTCCGCGAAACCTGGATAGTAATAGGTATTATAGGAAATAATAATTCATCGATAAAATTATAGGTAAACCGATAAAATAAGAATTCTTTTATTAAAACTTTACTTGGAATTATTCTTATATTGACTAAATGCGAGCGTTGCTCTGTCCCCTTGTAAAAAAACCAAATATATGGCAATTTTTGTTTCTTAATATATTCTTAACATAAATTTCATTAAATTAACAAATTAAATTAACTTACCAAACTAGTCATTTATTAAAAGTTTACTGGAAAATAATTTTTATAATGAATAAATCCGAACGTAGCTCGGTCCCCTGATATTGTAATATTATCTGTGGTTTTGGGTGCTCATTTCAAAATTTAATTTATCTGGTACAAACAGCTTTCTATGCAATTGTATAACAGCATTTCCAGTAATAAAATAATTCAACATATTATTTCTGTTGGTACCTTCGTAAACCTATGTTATTTAAGTGATACCCGGGTGTGTTATATCTGAGGTTTATTGTTCATTCTTATATGTCAAACATGTACTCGTATACTTGTTTCTGTTCAATGTTTTTGTCCGAGTAAAAAGGTATATAACACGTTGGAGACATTTTATTTTTCCAATGGTTTATCCTTTACCCCGATCCCTGGACTCAAAGGTCATTATGCGGGTTTAATTCTCTCTCATTCGTCTCTCTTCCTTACGTAATATTACCTGACGGGCGCGACAACTATCCAACATCTGTTTTTAATGCTTGCCTTTCACACATCATTATTATTGTAATCTCCTGAAATTTGCCAAAGACTTCTTATTCCGTATAAAATTAGGCCAATTTTCGAATGTATAAACTCCTTCCTTTTTCATAAATGGTACTAATTCTTGTCTTTCCTTGTGATTATATTTACAGTCGTATATTATATGGTCAACGTCTTCTGTACCTTCTCCACATAAACAAATATCACAGTCAGTTAACTTCATTTTGTATAATTATTTATTCATGTCCCCATGTCCTGTCATAATTTCTAGTACATGTCTGTTCGGCCGAAACCATTTCTTGTTTGTCTGTGCAAATTAAACATTCTTTATAAATTTATTTATATTTATATTCATGAGGTGTCCAAGGTAGCTCACGAGCTCTTGAAAGTTGGACACCCCTTTTTTCTAGCGGAACGTACGATGCCAGTGTGACGGCATTATCTACGCTTCGTTTAATTACTTCTTGTGTTTGCTGATTGCATTACATGATTACAAGGTAATGAGTCGTATCTTATCGCTGCATTACATTGTAAATTGGTTTTCTTCGTGCAAAGTTTTTGCATCTCAAATATTTCCCCATCTCTCTCTGCATCATCTTTCAATAGAGAAAAGCTGCGGAATAAAATATGACGGTATTTCCTTTAGAATACGTGTATTAATATGCAAAGGAAGTGGGTCGGATTTGAATTAATCCGCAGAATTTAAGAGCGAGGATTTTGGTGAAATTATGGGAGAACATATCATTTCAATATTTTATCTGTTTGAGTAGTTGTTCATTTCTTGTTCTTGGTTACGTGAATAATTGCTTAAATTTAAGTTTTTATTTTATACTTATCAGTAGATTGCTGAATAATGACAGACACTAATGCATGCCTTTGTTTACGACAGCGCCACTTACAGAAAAAGAGAGAGAATTGTTAAATCGACCAGACACTATCCGCTATTGATTGCTGTCCACTATTGATTGTTGTACAACATTTGCATTCCGACCCAAACAGGATTATATCCTCGGGATGTAACCTTTATAAATCGTAGAAATATGGAAAATGAGTTAGTTTAAGTTAGTATTTTGTTGAAATACAAATTATTGTATTTGTACTTTAAAAATGTATTAATAAAGAAAATCATTTATTCACATCCCTCTTATACTTCATCACGCCACTGTTATAGTACTCTTCATACCGATTAAATTGGATCTGTTATTCATGCATGTTTTTTTGCTCCTTTTTATTTACAATAGTATATTTCTAACTGTACGCTACCATAGCACAGTTGTGTACATTATTTCTGTAACCTCACTCTTCGGGTAGTGGCGGATTTTCAATGGGTGGGAATGTCATTAATACTTTCGTTTTATTTATCCCGATTTTTTACAGCACAAAATATCTACAATTCATTTTGGAACAATAAATGTATTATAGTATGTATTTACTAAATAATTTCTTTTATTTTAATATTAAATCCGCCGCTGCCCTTGGGTCCTTGATCAGAAATGATAGGATGGTCCCCTGCTTGTTTCCGGAGAATATCTTAGTTTATTGCCCCCCCCCCAATATGGTCATACACAATTTGCTTCTGCTTTTTTTTTTACAACAAATTTCATTTATAAGTATGGATCATAATTGAAGGTCATCACTGGATCTTTATTTTTTTATTACACTTTGTACAAGTATTCCCTTTTCTCCCGTCATTCTTAACAAATGTTCAATTAAATGAGGTTCATTACAAACTTTATTTTTGGCACAGAGACGGAATCGTAAACGTTAAGTTCAACCATGTACCACCTGTTTTATAATTTTTTAACGGAATTTTAATTTTAAAAGGTCACACCCTATGCTATCCTTTAGTGATGATTTGGACTATTAGAAATTTATTGTCGTATACACAGTTCTACCTGTTGTCTTAAATCCTTAATGAGTCCTTAGATCACATTTCTAGTGGAAAATGAAAAATTAAAAGTGTGTTAAAGAAGTCATTATTTATTTCGGGTCTTTTTTATGTTTTACGAAACCATCAAAGAGAGAATATATTAGTTTTTATGTATGTCAGTTTTCATTTGTGTGTGGTTCACGATTTCCGAACTCTCTGTACATCAATTTTCTCGCGTTTTCTTATTAAATATGTATTTTCCTATGTTCAATTTATTACATATTCTTGATGAATATATTGTAAATGTGTAATAAATTATTATAATTTTATGTTTTACACATTTTGCTAAAATACGAGTCCTCGATTTTTGTCCCATAAAGTGTCTCCCAGGTAGAACTCCTCGTGCCTCTAGAGAGCATTAACATCGGACAACCACATTTAAACAAAATTAGATTTGTCACTGTTCCACGCTAATAGTGGTTTCGTCGATCCTCCAATTGGTATACATGTTCTCTGACAATTAATGGGTTGTCGTGGTACTAATGTCTCATTTTACACGTGTGTGATCATCTTTTGTTATCACGTCAAGAATTAATTGTGTAGATGAATCATTTTTGGAGAACATTGCAATTTGATATGTTTAAACTCAATTGATAATTTCCATTCGTTCATAGTGTGAGTAAATTATTCACTTATTTTGAAGGAATATCGCTCTAGCGTGGGACTCTTTCTTGTTTTTCACTCATATGACGTCGAAGGGATATTTTGGAATATTCAGAAACATGGTTTTTAGGACCTTCGCCCCGATAGAGCAAATCCCCACCTCATCGACGAAATAAAAGGATTTGCACTAGCACTACAAATTTAAAGATAACATGAAAAAACAGATAAGTTATCATTAAATCTACCTATTATTTATTGTAAGCCACTCTAACACAGTTTATTAAAAATATTAATGGTTACAACTTCAAATTCGTTATAATATTAATTTATTAAAATTACATTTCACACAATCTAAACAACAAAAATTTTGTTTAGCATTTAAGAATTGCAATAGAGAATCTGTTTTGTATTGTTACAAGAGAAAAAATAATTTTGCAATTTACAAGGATGTTTATACTTGCTCAAAGCGTTTCTCCCCTCCCCCCTGCACCATCACATATCCCCCGTGGGTGCGGTCCCTAGGTTGGGAATCGCTGGTGTGAGGGATTCTGTATCATTGGGTTTCATCTCTCGCAGCCTCGCGTCCGCCGTGTGTTTCCAGTCGCATGGGTGTTGGAAGGATGGTGGTAAAAGTACTCACAAAAGCGACAATATGCTGTAAAAAAATACCGGTTTATATTACCAGAAACTAAGACACTAGGTAATATTCGTTCCACACGCTCCATGCAGAAAGAACCGTAGCGCCACAAGAGCGAGTGAATTAAATTAATTGCCGATGTTGGCGATAATAATAATAATTATAATAAATTTATTGTCAAACAAAACAGTACAAACTGCGTACGACCACGTGGAGGACAATAAACGAATTTACTCTCCGGAAACAAGCAAGGGANCCTCTAAGGATATATATTTCTGTTCAAAGAAATTCAAAAGTACTGCCAACGTGACGCGAGGTACACATATCATTAGCCTTACGGACGATGGCGAAGTAAAAGCGTTGGCGACCCTGTGTAAAAACTTTGTATCAACATCAAGTCAGAATGGCAATAAATAAATAAATAATTTTATTTTTTTTGTCAATGGGCATTCCAGTTCGGTTTTCTTTCCCTTCCTATGTAGTTGCATTTTCTCAGAGTATCGTTATGTGAGTTTGAGTGTGTAAGGGATGAGGGTTTTCTGTTTCATTGAGTTCCATCTCTCGCATCCACCGCATGTTTTCCAGTCGCGTGAGTGTTGGAAGGGTGGTGGTGGTGGTGGTAGGGGTAGGCCTCTCTCTCCTCCTCTCACGGACGGAGCAGCCGCAGCAGTCGGTGGTCAGCCGCGGCCCGTGACGCGTCGTCGCTTCGACTCCCGATCGATACGTCGACTACCGCCTCCTCCATCTCGCTCGCTCTACCAGCTGCTGCTGCTGCTGCGATTCGATGTGAGTGAACGGGCGTCTTCATGGGCGATAGGATTGAGTTCGATTCCCGTGCTGCGTATCTCTCACGGCTTTCTTCGCTTCATTGTCCTCGTAGTTTTATTTGTGTTCCAAGTGCTTCTCTCTATCGTCTTCTGGGTGGGTGATAACTTTTTCTTAACCTTTTGTACGTAGAGTATATTTAGTTCAGCTTTGACAGAGTCTTCCAATGTATTCACACAGTGTCTCTTGTCATTTTACACAGAAAAGAAGTATATCTTTTGTTCACTTCCTTATTGAAGATTCCTTCCGCAGTTTTTTAGTACTTTCACTTGCTTCATATTTCTTTCGTCGTATTGTGCTCGTATCGAAAGGATTGTTCTATCCGTGAACACAGTATCTTCTTTCAAGTATGGGATTTGTCTATAACAGATTAAGTGATTGCCAACCAGAGACATAAAATTTCGTTGAATAAATTATAACATTTAAAATAATAGCTAGCTCGTGATGAAAGTAGTATTTTGATGCATGCGTCTGCTCTCAATCCTCTGATTGTTTTGAAGGGAAAAAAAATTCTCTACATCTGAAAAGTTTTATCGAGCTCGCAAGATTCCATTCGGTAGCTCGATTTTTCATGAATGAGTAGTTAGCTGATAATACTGTTGTTTAATTTCTAATTAAGTGATGCTTTCATGTTTTCGTGTGTTTGCTGTAGAATATGGGTGCATCTGTTGTTGTTAGCGTATTATTAAGAAATGTCAACGACCTGCGTCTGTAACTACGCTGAACCTTGAACAAGTTCCTTCTGCTATATCGAGCGGCGTTTGTCCACTGTGTGGGTTTCATTGCAGCTCGGGAAGTTCGTGTTGTGAGGTTCGTGGTTGTTAACTCCGTGGAGGTAGTTTACAGGCACGGAACTCCCGTGCGATCGTTTAGGAATGGATATGAATAGATGTAAATCACGGACAAAAGTAATGGAGGACTGAGCTAATATTTCTCTACCGTGTCGGTTGTTAGGTGCTCAATTCGCTTTTAGATGTTATGGAAGGGTTTAGTCGCGATTCCGGAAAGTACGAGGTTCCCTTAGCATCGCCGTACTTCGCGGTCATTTGAATATACGTCACTGTGCAACAACTTTTTGCACAGCTTATGTCTACTGTTACTTGTTTCAGTGAGGATTGTATCTGAATTCAATGCAAAAGAAATGACTCGAAACATTTTATAAGACAATAAAAACTTCTTCGCATTAGGGATTCATTTAGTGAATTACTATTAATTAGGCCGTGAACATCCCTAGAGGTCGAAAGAATAATGATCATGGACAGGAGTTAAGTGTTCTTTTTGGGGACGTAAGGTCGAGAAAAACTGCATCGAAAGCGTATTTCATTTTCAATGTTTAATTTTTGCAAAACGCCAACATGTAATGAATGACCACATGAAATGTTTGGCAGGTATTGTAAGGAAATTGAATGTCAGATGGAAGTGGTTAGATCCTGTTATTCGAAATACACTTGGGATAAGGAGGTTGAGATACGATAATTCCTTCCATTTCTACGTGTTTTAGTAAAAACAGATGTATTTCCGTAATTCTGTGGGATGAGATAGTGAAATAAAATTTGTTGTGTTAAGTGTATGTATTTACTATACATATATGTAGTGGATATGCTAGTAAACGTCCACCAACTTCGATTTTATATTCTAAATATCTTTCATCTGTAATGGACATGACGTAATGGGATTTTAAATAAAAATAGTCTGTTTTTGAACTGTGACTTTTAAAGTCTCTGTTTTGGATTGAGAACAGAGTTATAACATGAAGCGACTCAAATGTGACGATCCCGAGAAATGATATTCCTCTCCGTCGCTCGAGATGGTCATGTTTTTTAATGGAATGAATGTTTTGAACATTTTTATTTGTAGCTACGAGTAAAAGAGTTTTGAAGTGTATTGTTACTCAAATTTTTATTCCAAGTGCATTTTATTATAATCGCCAGAGTTTAAACGATTTAATACTAGCGGAACTTAATGGCGTTGTCTGGGATTTGAAAAAGAAAAAACTTAAAATTACCATTAATCGTTTTGCCCGGTGTTACCTAGGGTGGTATATAATAATAATAATAATCTAAATTCGTCTGTTATTTTCCATATTTTACTACTTTCGTGATATTAAATTTTCTCTTTTGTTAATTTCGAACATTGAATAACACGAAGAAAACGTGCAAAAATACGGTTTTCAGTATTGTAAGCTTATATGTACGTAATTACAAATTATTTTATAATCCATATAGTAGAAAAACTTTTCACGGAATGCGCTTAGTAAACAGTCCGTAGTTAAGACCTCTGAATTCTTTGGTTTTCACTTCGCTTTTAGGTTTTGTAGTTGGAATCAATGTTCTTCGCAGCCTTTCCATAATTCAGCTTGTTCGATTCGGTCACTTACATTGTACGTTCAGTGGATTGTTCGCTTCCCGAATCGCCATCGAACTCTTGCGGATACATTTGTAAGCTTCATAGTCAGTACTATCGGATGTTTTATTACAGACCCCTGCCTTCTAATAGCTGTAGGTAGTACACAAAAAAATCGCAGAGAAGCACAATTACCTCCATTAGGTTTATATTTTTGTTTTTCTTATGCACACGTGAAAACAATTTTTGTCATGAATATTAATTTTTTAGAACCTGAAATATTTCAAAAACGTGATATTTTTGCTGTTTTTGCCGATACGTAGAATTGATTATTTTTTATATAACAAACTAATAGCGACAAAAATAATTCTTATTCGGCAAATGATCACTGTTGTATTTGTGACATTTATTAATTTCAAGCTTCTGCATGCAAAATGTAATGAGTAATTTTTTTTCGAAAACACTGATGTTTTGGATATTCGGTCAGCGGCGCATTTTCATCACGCGCGTTGTTGCCAATGCAGTATTCAGTCAAGAGACCGGACTCACAGCTGACAAAACTATGCCAGTCTGTGGAGTGATACACGAGGCAACAACGCGCGTGACAGAACACCATCGCTGGTTGCTAATTGGAAACATGGCTTCATTTATCACTTGCTGGAGGTTACACAAGTAGTTTCAAACGTTTACATTTAATTGTAACGTGATCACGGCATTTTTCAGAGTGCGACGGTATAAATTTTATTCCTTAAAAATGCGCCTGGTCGTTTTTAGCAATGTTTTTGGAAAAAGTTAATAACTCATTATATTTTGCATGTAGAAGGTCGAAATTAATAAATGTTGTCACAAAGACAACAGTGATCATTTGCTGAATAAGAATTATTTTTGTCACTATTAGTTTTTTATAAAAAATAGTAAAGTCAACTTATCGGGAAAAACGGTAAAAAAATTCGCGTTGTTTGCAACATTTCTGTTTATAAAACAGTATTATTCATTCTTAGAACAATTTTTTAAACTTGAGTATAAGCAGATAAACGTGACAAAGTTAATGGTGTTAATTAGTTTTTTCTACAATTTTTTGTGGCATCTACAGCAGAAAATAATAATGAAAAATCCGATAAGTCATGCGAGTGAAGTCCGTTGATTAGCAGCCAATTTTAATTGTTATTTTCTGATGTTGTGATTCATTAATATTAACCGTTCTTTGAATTTTAATTGTTTTCTTTGAAATATCAAATCATTTCATGCACTACTTCTTAGATTTCCATGCCACAGACATTCCAAATAATTCACTTCTATTTGTATAGATCGAAGTTTCGATGTCGATTGTGTTGTAATTCGTGCTAAAGCAATAAAAGATCCTTCCTCGGATCCATCCATACGATAGAATGCAGCGTGAATCATCCACCTGTGCTTCTCGCAACCTCCATTTCCTCTCTCTCTCTTTCCCAAGGGCAGCAGAATAGCACGCGCGGGGATCAGAACCACTCTCCTAGTTCCTTTTCAATTAGGGGTCGAAAGTTTTGTACAAATTGGTTGAGGGATGGACGAACGGACGGAAATTTTCCGGTCACGTTCGTGTATCAGAAGTCAATAAGAGAGGATGATACTTCACTTCTCTCCATCACAAGTTTGCTCATAAATTTTCTCTTAGTAAACTAAGCTACAAAAGAATTCTTCTCTTTGAGTGTTAAGGTATTATTTGCTTCCGAAAGGTTTGTTCGCCTGAGTTAGTTCTCATTCTGAGTTGTCGTGTGGTGTAAGCCCTTCCTTTATACCGGTTCGTAAGAGTTATATTCTGACTTCTGTCTTCCTCCTTTCTCTCGTTTACAACTGGTTCTTTTTACTTGGTGTATCTCTTAGACATCGATTTGATGGCGTCAACTTTAGACTTTATCAAGCTTCGCATTCATTGAGTGCGAAGTAAAGTTGAAAAGTATCAGTGAGGAGCACTTTCCTCCCAAGCTGACTTGTGTGAGCGTTAGGCCGCGTCCTACAACTTCAAGCGACAGAAGTGTAGCGTCGCGTCGTCAGGATCGTGTCTCCTACGCGGGCGCTCGCGCCATCGGTCGGCTCTTTAAGCGAGATGGCGCCACACCGCAAACAATACGTGAATATATGTGACAATATGGATTTATAGCGAAATGCGTGCTTCTAAGGAAAAAGATGCCATGAAAACGCACAATAAATTTATCAGAAAATAACATCTTAATTACATTGAATTTTAACATTTGTACTCGCACCTGTTTTTTGCGTCCAAAAGAGTTTTTGAATATATCAGCGTGTTGATTTGTACTTTTTATTTCCTTGAAAATGGCATTAACGATTACATTACTAAAAAGGAACTAATTTGCAACACCAAAAACCTTGGGTTTGTTGTGTTTTGAACTTGCACAAAACAAAACAAAACCGTAATCACTTCGATACTACATGAGCTAACCTATAAAACACAGTAGCCTCAGGCGAGATCACGACGAAATGTCCAGACCTACTCGATACTACTACATTTTATTGTTTACAAACTATAATCTCTAGTATGATCAAGAAGGTTGTGTGAAATCAAGGAGATTACATAGTCTTCTTGGGTAAAGTGTAGCGTCTGACGCGCGACAAAACTCGAGCATGATTGAAATTCAGGCGTCGTCGAATGTCGCGCTTGTAGCGCTACGCTGTCGCTGTAGTTACGCTCGCATAGGACAGTCTCGTAACTTCAAGCGTGTTCTATGCTTAAATGAGATTGGTGATCTTTTTCTTATTTTCTTTTTCATTTTATTTACTGTACTCTTTTACCTTGTACCGGAGCTCTTAGCCGTTATCATGGTTTCATTACACACTATCTCTTGCTTTCCTCTCATATCCTCATTCGTGCCGCAACGGGGCAAGCTCATACTTTGTCTCAAATTCTTCAAAGTCCTTGTACTTTCTGTCGTTTTCCATCTATTTTTCCCAGTCCTTGTTCCCATACGTTTTAAAAAAAATTCGTCTGGGACCATTTCCCTCGTTCTTCCTTGTTTATTAAACAGTCTTACATATTGTGTTCCACATTTTTTCTCCTGTACCACACAGACACTGACCATTATTACTTTCTTTCCGTAACAATATTTGTTTATATCTCAATATCCGTCAAAATCTCTTATTATGCCTTTGGAGCGATTCATCTCTTATTCTTGTTCACACCTCGACCCTTTTAATGAACTTCCATGGATCCCTTCCATCGGATCTGTCCACATTCCATTAATTTACTGGTAATGTGATTCTGCTATCCTTTAGTTCCCTTTTCAATTATATCGCCATCCACTTCTATCTCGTTCCCATTTCCTACATGGTATCGTAACGCCATTGTATCTATTTATAAATAAGTGAATTTATTGTCAAAACAAGCAGTTACAAACTGCGTATGACCACGTGGAGGACAATCAACTAATTTACTCTCCGGAAGCAAGCAAGGGACCATCCCATCAATTCCGATCAAGGGCCCTAAGGCAGAGGCGGATTCAAAAATTTCAGCAAAAAATTCGTAGATAAGAATAAAAAGTTTGCCACGTGTTATAATATCGATAGAAAACCAACAAATATGTATGTAACACAAAGATTTTATTTCAAAAGTTCGTATTATTATCGAATTATAGATTGTTCGGAAAATATTTCGAAATCAGTAAGGATGGTAATCTGTATAGCGTTACAGTGGTGACTTTAACGATTCTTTCTGTTATTTTAATTGTGAATTGTTTCTGTCTCGTGTTGCAGCAGAGCACGTGTCGACGTTGAGTGCAGCTGCGACCCTCGCAGCGTGTGACAACAGCGCGCGACGTGCTCCTTCAGCCGCTGTGTGGCCTGCGCCCCCCTCGCGCGCCAGGTGAGGCACGCAGCAGCATCGCGTACTTTTGCTTCATTAAAGGTTGTTACTTCGTTTGGTGAAATATTATAAACGACCTTCTTAAGTGGTCGTTCTTAAAAATACGATTTGTGATGGGGGGGGGAGTATTTTAGAAAACGTACTTTTCGTAAATCTTAATGTTGAACATTAAGACAGTCGCATTGAAGCAGTAGCTGCGATTCGGAACCAAAAGTAGGGGGGGGGATATTGACTATTATCATTAACATGACATTTTCTGCATATTTCCACTAAGTATGATGTAAATAATGAAATAAATCAAAGGAAAGGCAAGTGGTGATTACCACATCAAGAATGGTGTAATTAAATTTTATAATTCCCATTTTTAGACTGTTAAAATGAAATTTTTATATTTCCTTAAAAATACCGCCCCCTCCCAACCTAATCGCCGCCACTGCATTAAAGAAAAGGTTCTCTCTAAGTTGTCACCTCTTTGAAATGTGAATTAAAAACCACTATATTTTTTAAAAGTAATTTTTCACGGTCACAAATATTTCTCTGGTTGAAGTTTATGAGGAAGCAGAAAATGTTTTTTTTTTCTTTTGAGATGATCACGAGTGTCTCACGGGATGTATTATCAAGGTTACTTCCATTCCGTTGATGTTTCGCTTGTTACTTTTTATTCGTATCTCTTTCCTCTGAGCCGTGTTTATCTTCATCTTGTAACGGGAACGCATGCGGTTTTGTCTCTGATGTAATTGCCATCTGCTCTTTCTTGCGAAGTGCGCTGTGTCAGCATGCAGTACTACGATACAACATACACCATCCTCAAACAGCGGGCATCCTTTAAGACTTCGTCTTCACTGATTCCAATGAAGTGGTTTCTTTTTTAACTCCTTTTTTTTTAAATTTCGGCGCAACCCTCATTCGCAATTTGACTATGTTTGAGCTACACAATTCATTTACAGTAAAATTCGCGGATTCCTTCGCGATTGTCTAATACCTCTTGCAAATTTACATTATTTATTTCGCTTGACGATAAACTGCAGCTGTCGGTGTCGTACTCTAAGTTACCGTTGAATCCCGTGCTTGTATGTCTAAAATTCCTATTGCTAAAGTCACACGCTCCTGAGCAAAAGAAGTTTAAATTCATTGTGTTGAAACAATATTGAATAAAGATATCTGTATACGGTAGATACAACAAAGTAGATATGTGTATCTATTTCCTTAAGTACCTACATGTATTGTTTCTCGAAACTCACTCTTGTGTGTTCTATGACCCCCAATAAGTTGTTTGCTCCTTGGATGCTTATTCCCTCCACAGCCTTGAATGTGCCAGTAGTATCTTAACTGTGGTCCTATTAGTTTGACTTGTTTTCGCTCGTAACGTTTTAACTCACTTGATAGTGGTACCAATGTGTAACGAAACATGGTGATTTTAATAAGTTTTAAACTGTTCCGTGTGTTCTTGTGTGTTTTATATAGTGATTAGAGGAACCTTGTATTTAATGGGAGTGAGAATAAATTTTCTTTCATAGGACGGCATTTATCATTTTCATTGTATTACTATGCAGATGAGGATGGACTGTTCTTACGTATTAGTTTCAATGTATTCAAAGTTCTATTTTAGTGAGTCATATAAATAGGTTTTTATATTACAAAATGTCTTTTTTAAAGAATTTCTAGTATATATGACGCTGATCGTAACACGCATTCACTGACCCACTGAGTGACTCACTCACTCAGTCATACATTATGACGCATGTGCTGACTTTGTAGAAGATTGGGGAAGCATTTGCATCGTCTCAAGATCTTTTAGGGAATAAGCATCCAAGAATTTGAACTCCTTGATTTTTAAAAGCACAAAAATCATTTTATTTTTCAAAACTTTTGCTTCAATAAGACGTCACTTATTTTAAAACGTTCTACACAACACGAAATGTTTCAAGCTAAAAAAAAATAACAATTTGAAAAAAATTAAAATTTTTCAAATTTGTTTGAAATGCGCAAATTTTATGTTTTAAAACATATAGAAGTGAAGAGGCTGAAACCTATCCCATTGTTTCATTCAGGTTGCTCAACAGTTTTTTCGCTTTCCAGACACTACGAAGAAATCTAATTATATTCAATGATGGTCTCTAAGTTAAATATTAATGGACGTTATTGAGAAAGACCTAACGAAGTCACATCCCTGTTAACGAAATGTGTTTTTAAGATTAGGTAGATGTGAAATTCTTTTTAAACAAAGTATCAGAAAGTATATACAGTTCGTCCGTGAAAGGCCGTAAGGCTTGCGTTATCTTTTTAAACAAGTTCGTATTATTAAGAAAAGTTAGGAAGACTGAAGACGAAGTAAGTTGTGAATAGTAAATTTTGACGATAAATGCCTCGCAAACGAAAACTAAACGAAAAGAAAGATGACAAATATGGAATGTGGCAGTCAATGGCGATGAAGGTGATGCTGGAATCTGACAAAATAGATGATGAATTACATTTCTATAAGCTGAAAGTAAATAAAATTTTATTTTGATGGAACAATAAGTTAAAATAGAATTTTCAATTACGTAAATTATAAGGGTTGGAGTATTTAATTATGTTTAATAGCGACGTATCATAATGAGTAGCTGTACTCCAGCAATAGCGAGGACTTTATGGCCTTATCAATTGACTTTAATTAGCGTTCTCTCTTCAAATACTTGATTAATTTCCTAGAAACCCTACACGCTGTAATATTCCTAGGTTTTATTTGATCTCTCGGTTCGTGTGTTTCGAGCAATTCGTGAAGATCGTAAGTCCCTATCAGTTTCTCAAGTGCTTTATGTTTCTGAAGCTGCGGCCTCGTTAAGTAAAGTCCGTTAGAGGGAGGATACCCGCATGAAGCAGTTTCGCTAACGAGCCAGCGAGCGGTTGGCGGACGCTGTGATCATCCGCGATGTTTCGTATACCAAGGAAACCCCTCCATCTCTCTACACAAGATTCTTCCGCTCTTCCTTTCCAAGTCTCGCGAAAGGGAGACAATTATATGTACTTATACCTGATGTAACGTTTGTCGAGAAGAGGAGAAAATGGTTTAGCCCGAATCCAGGAATCGTGGAAATGTTGACGGGACATGGAGATTTTAAGGATTGTTTGTTTGCACAGATTTAAATCGGTGGGTGAGGAAGTGTGATTGGAAACAAGGAGTCGAGACGACTGTGACTTTTATGCACGAGAATGAAAGCATTATCTTAAGAAGGTGACTAAAATGGGAATTACTGAGTTGGAACCAGACATGATTTCAACATAGAAGCAATTTGAAATATTTAAGAAACACGTAGATGGAATAAGGGAAGGGGTGAAAGGCTAGAAGTATATTTACACCCACCTAACCCCTAGTTGAGGACGGGCTCCGTTCAGGGTGGCTACGTGGTGTTGTCGTCTAAGACTCGAAGACCAGACCGGACAAACAGAATAAGAGGAGATGCAGAAGACGTCGCGGAATGGCGAAAGTCGGGGACGCGACGAGAGAAAAGACTTCACGAGCGTTTCAACGAAATCGGATCTGACAGGAAGCAACGAATGACAGAACCCCTGTTAACCGGCCTGGGATTAACCTGCGTATCCCGTGAGGAAAGAAATTTCTCTCATTCAGCGTGTAATAGCTGGCACGTGGTGGCTCAAGCATTGCTTCTTTGACGTGCCTTCACTGGAAAGTAAAACTAGGTTATATAACGTGTTTGTGAGGGGCAGAACGCGGGAAGGGGAGAGGGAGGATTCCCCTCTTTCTTCCGAGTCTATTTTCTTACGAATCAATATTTTCGTCTTCGTTTACGTGTTATGTGCAATGATGCATATTAAAGTAACAATTTCATCAGTTCGACTTCAGTGAAGTATCGAATAAGTAATTTAGGAGTTCTTAACCTTAATGTGATTTCGCTTTTAGATTGACTTCAACTCGAGAAACTTAATCGTTCTATTATTTAATTATTTATTTCTCGTGAAACGCTTATCGTGTGACTGAAAATTTTCCTAGTTGTGACTTCCATAATACATTATTTCTCTGTGTAGTGTTACTAATCTCAGAAACTCGTATTTAAATATATTTAAAATGGATCTAGATTTTGAATTTTTTTAAATGAAAAAACGCTGTTGAAAAAAAAATGAATTGTACATGAAAATACCTTTATTTATCTGTTTAATTTGATTTGTATTAGTTTGTCCGTTATAGCCTAGCGTTTTATGGATTTTATCCACTTGTCGGTTGTTATGCTCGCCTTACATCCATCGCTTCATTGCGTTACATCTGAGAATTTAAAAAGCAATTTTTCGCCTTAAAACTTGCTTTTGCCTCGTGTGAAATCAGTTATATTTGTTGTTACTCTTCCCATGTTTCGTTGATTTCGTCGTTGACCCCTATTCCGAAATGGAAGCCTTCATCTGCCTCGATGCGCCATAACATCTTCAAAGGATCCATTGAAAATGCTATCGATATCCCCTTTAAGTCGAGGTCGTTTTGTGAAGGGAGGAGAGCCGATCGGCCGCTTTGGCGAACTCCTTCCTTTCTTCTACCCGAGCTCCAGTCTCTCCCAATTTCCACGTTCCGCAACGCTGAAACCTTACCGCTGCTTTTAATCCTCTTAATCCTGCGATCGAGTCCGATTCAGGAGCTCTGTCGGCACATTGAGGAACTAAATTTGCAAAGTTTCAGTGTGCTAGTATTTATCACAGTAATAATAATAATTCGATTTAACGAAAGGGAAATTTGTACTTAATTCCAGCGGCGCTGTCATTCCCTCTGTCAGGCGCGAAAGAATCGTCAACTAATTTGTCACAAAGTAGGATCCCTACATGTGAAAAGTACAGAGAAAAATGTACCTTCATGGGGCCAAATTATCCTTCGTCTCATTTGTATTAAAGGATAAGTGATCCTTGCTTTGTTATTTAATCGATTACGTCGCCTCGAGTGTTGAATCCTTTTTCTTACACACTTCTGCTTCTGTGATGACACTGCGCGCCATCTTGTTCCTTTTTTTTTTTCGCTGCTGACGCAGGAAAGTTCTCAGTGAAGTCGGCAGCTTTTACCTTCTGCAGGGGGCAAAGCTCTCTTGACTGCTCCTTAAGCAATACATATTCTTATTAACGCGTGATGTTTTGAACTATATTTTTCAATAATCTGCCTACGAGGTCTGGAACCCAGTAGGGTACACGTACCCCAATAGATTCCAAAGCCTTGGTATCTGCATTCGTTAGATACAGCAAAAATTCGGAAAATCTCCTTTCATCCCGTGATTCTAAAATACAAGTGCAACATGTCATCAAAATTTGGAGTTATCTTTAATGTGTGTCGATCTGCGTTGATGAATGAGTGACGGGAAACCGCCACTGATATGAAGTGATAAGATTTTCTTCATGACGTAGGAATGGTAAAAGATTATTCCATCTTTGGAGTGTAATGCATCATAAATCGTATTCTGCACTTGACTCCTTTAAACCTCCGATGAAAAGATTGTGTAATACCTTACATTTCGTACGAAGTATATAATTTGAATCGGATAGACATGCTATGGCTTCTATTTGAATGAGGAATGCAGATTTGACTGTAGAATATGAAGTCCGGAACGACTACGTTAGACAGAGGAGTGACAGTACTTCAAATAAATGGAAAATGTGTATAGTATGAGCAGAAGATAGAATGTCTAGGATATAAAGTTGAAAATGAAATTTGAGGTGAAACTTCGATGTGAGTGAAGACGAGTCTGATTTCATAGAGGTGGGAATTCTTCAGATCTCCATTTGATTAGCATTAACTAGCCTAAACTAGGCTGTGAATACACGATAGCAGTTGTGATTTCGAAGAATATGTATATTCAGGCTCTTCAGCTTGGAGAAACATCTTGTATGATATCTTTGTACGGTACTCGCTGCGAAAGAAAAGGAATGATGGAGGAGTGAAAAGTGTGGAGCCAGTGTCAGCATTGCGATGTTGCCAACTATTCCTCTCTGTAGGTAGGTGTTTTTACTAGTGTCAGCAGAATCTTCCTGAGTTTACGTTCAAATGCTGCTACCTACATCACGCATTCGTAGAACGGCAGTAATTAATGTGACAACCGTGATGGACAGAGGGCATGATCCCTAAACTTTGGTCTACCTGACACTACCTGAAGTTAGTTTTCCATGGGTTATATAGCAGCAGTGTGTTGGTGTCATGGCATGCCGTCTGGAGTGGGTGGAGCCATGCTGCGCCAACCCAAGCAGGAGATATATGACAACACCGTGATTTCGCCCGATTGAATACATGTATTACTTTTCTTTCGCCGGGAGGAATATATGTATAGTCTTTCGAAAACATGAAGTTAAGAGTACGTCAATCATCCTTCTAAAATTCCGTATCATGTAACATAAATATGTATGTTAGTTAAGCACTTGGCTCGATAGAGACTATGACTCGATACCTATTTTGATCGTTATTCCTATTTAGCTCCCAAGTTTTTTTAAACTGCTTACCTGATTGTGTTAAAACAATTAATGTAGAAAGAAAGTTTTTAAAATAATCCAAGGAGTAATTGCAGTATCAGTAAAATGTGAATCTGTTTTATTATTCAATGGAATAACAAATATTCTCATATTTTTTCTTGTTTAGTATTTTGTATATTAAATTTAGGATTGGAAGTAGAATTTAAACTCCTGAACTCATTTTAATATTTTATATGTTTGAATAGTGGTTCATTTTTTGCTCTTGGCTAATTCCTAAAACTTAAGTTTTTATTTTTATTTTATCATTATCAGTATATCGCTCAATTACGACAGTCACAAAAGCAAGTCATTCTTTACCACCGAGCTGCGTGTAGAATACGAGAGAGATCTGTTAAGTCGATGAGACACCATCCACCATTGATCGCTGTGGCAAATACGCATACCGTCCCAAACAGGATTATCAATCCGAGAAACATTTATTTTATTTTATGCTTTTTGGCGAGGTTCAGGCCAAGAACCGTTGGACTTGGGAAGGAGAGATGTTGCGTTGTCTGGAAAATTTTGGTACCGAACCGACATTTGTCTGGAGTAGGTGAGGGATATCCCAGGTGAAAACCTCACCTAATTCGGCCGAGCAGGGTTTGAACCCACGCTCTAGGATCGTGGAAGCGAAGGCGCTGGCACTAGACTACCACTGTGTAAATGTGTAAAGTGGATTAGTTTAAGTTAGTATTTTGTTGGAATGAGAATCTGTAATTTTTCTTTGTACTTTAAAAATTTGATTAATAAAGAAGTTAATTCATTCGTGCTCTTTAATGTACGATGAATGAACGTCACTGTAAACGGTTTGTAGTTAAAGCATTTCCGGGATATCCGGGACGGTCGCTGCACATGCGCAAGTCTCTTGTGTCCGTTGTCGTCGCCGTCACTTCCTTCCGCCCCCGCAGTGCGCCCAATGGATTTTCTGCTCTGAGGAATGCATCAGCGACAGCATCCCTCCCCCTTATACAAAGTGTCTCTCTCCCTCTAAAGTCACTCATCTGAGAGATCCGGAGACATGCGGCTCTTCATTTCCCTTTCGGCGCTTTAACAAGGGATTCCCAGCTCCCTCCTCACGCTTCAAATGAACGAACGAACGAACGAACGAACATTCTAATTGAAGCTCATTATAATTTCACTCGTGTGAACAATTGCTTGACGGTGTTCAGGGGTCAATCGCTCGTGAAAAATATCTTCCGCTTCATCACTGCCTTCTGTGGAGCTTGAGATATTTAAGAATTTTAAGATTGTTAAATCTATACGCATCAAAAAACAAAATTATAATTAACATCCATTTCATAAGTTCTTTTTTTTTCCTTGTTTAGAGTATCACTAATTTTATAAAAAAAAAGAATGCATTTTGAAAAACGATTGGAAAAAGAAATAGTTTCTCACATTTTTTCAAGACAAACTACCGGTGAAATATAAATTATGTAATAGTCGCCAAAGAATTTCGAATTTTTTTATATCACTAAAATGATTCAAGAACATTAAACATTCTTAAAGTGTTCTAAAATAATGTTTTGTAACATTTAAGTAACCGCTAACCGGCACCAAAGCTTAATATGTAATGCGAGATCAATATCGGAGTGTACACGTTTGCATGATTAAGGTAGTTATACCGAAAGGGAATTAAATATTTTTATGTCTAAAATTTAAATAAACGTATGCTGTATGTCCATATAGTTTTTGCTTTGAAAAAACATTTTACGGGCCATTTAAGCTATATGACGGCTTTTTAATAATTAGAAGAAATATATCGTCTCTTAAAAGAAAAGGATAAATTTTCTAAAATGCATTAATTTGCGACTCTTGTAGATAGATGAGTATTTTAACTGTAGTCAAAACAAAAACCTGTGATGACTTTTTAAAAAGATTTTATAAAGCAGACCGGGTATTCTGAAGATATATATATAAAATCGTGTTTTCGTCGTGTTCGCCAATGACTCTACAGAGTTCTTGGTCTACGAGGTGAATTTCTTTCTTCGTGAATAACTTTTCATAGAAGATTGTCGTTACTAGTTATCGTTATTAATATAATTAACATGCAAATTTAACAAATATATGATTAGACTTTTAAATGATTTGATTTGCATTGCCCGGCGCAACCATTTAAGGCTTTACCTTGGTAGTTAATTATTAAAATTGTTTATGAGGTAGAAACCAATCAGTATTACCGCGTAACCATGGTCTCAATAGAAATAGTTTCCCATTACATACTCTCTTTGTGCGTTCTCTTATACACATCTCGAGAAG
>NNCF01128232.1:321567-372756 GCA_002313205.1 Laupala kohalensis | reverse complement strand
CAACCCCCCACCCCCGTTCCATAACCTCACCATTTTTTTTGTATCTTTTTAGTTTCTCATATACGTATAGAATAGGAAGTATTGTTATCCTGAAATGTTTTAATCGAGACATTGACTAAAATTTAAAAGATCGGAGTTCCGGACACCGAAAAAGTGTTCTAAATAGTTTTCTCAATATTCAGTTACTCTGACAAAAGTATTTGGTCTATGCCATTCACGTCAAAGGGATATTTTCATTAAAAGCAGAAAGTGCATTTTTAATTGCTCAAAAACATTTCAAATATTTTATTCTCATAAGATAGTAAAAACTCTAGAAGAATATGAGAAAGGCGTGTGATGATTTTACTCAACTAAGATTTTCTGCTGGAAGGTGACTTAAAATCGAATTGAAGTAGCAGCATGAAACCTGGATATTAATTGAAGCATTCGAACCAATCTTGATGTAACTTCTTCTGTAAGATGCTTAATCTGTAACTCCAAGGTAGTTACGTCAATATAATACGCTGCTGATACTATTTTTGGATTTCAGTTTTGAACTAAAGCGAAAATAACAAGAAGTTTGTCTCTGAAAACTCCGTGTGTTTACATTCTCAAAATTTTCCCGGTTGTATAAGGAATAGGAAAAGAGTTACGTGGTGGTGAATAATTCCTAAGTGATGTGATGTGTCTGTAGTAGAGGAAACAGGGTAATAAGAGAGAGAACGTCAGAAAACATAGTAAGTTAAGAAGCTTTAAACATTTGTAACACTTTATAAATATTTTTCATTTTTTTAAATAATTTTTTTTTTAATTCAAAATATTTGACGTATTCTGTACGATCTGCAGATGTCACGTAATTTTTACATTACTTTATACGGGCAATTTGATACCCACCGCACAAAATACAAAACTTGTTTCGAATATTCAAAACGAATTTTAACATATTTTTTTGCTTTTCAAAAAATTGGGAGGGTTTGTTTAATTAATTACATCTGATGGGATGTATAGGAACATTGTGAGATAAATATTCCATGAAACAAATTATTTACTTTTCTCTCTTAGTACCCCCGTGCGTCTCTTATTAGCCAGGCTTCTCCTACCAACTCCTTCTTTTTCGTACTATGTTAATCCTTTCGGTTAACTCGCTGAACGCTCTCAGCGTCAGCAGGGGGGTGGGTGAATTTGTCTCATCTCGCCCACATCACACAGTTTCACGTAGGTTAATAAGTAAAGGTCTCCATAGAGACGCTCACTTTTCTTCTCCACCCTGACCTAACCTGATCTGGCCCTCAGCGACTACCACTCGCGCAGCTCTGTCACGACGCGCTTTTTCCATTCGCGAATGACAGGTATAATTTGAAATAGCGTGCTGGGTCGAGTAGACAACTCCAGTCCGAATCACAAAACTTTATAGTTGTTTCAATAGTTCCGAATTATAAACAATACTTTCTGAATTTATAGTTGTATAATAATACGTACATGTGAAATTTTGTTGTTATTTTAACACGTTCCGAACTATTGTTTTTGTTAGGAGTGTGCTGAAATGTTAAACCTGCCTCTGACTTAGCGCCCTTGGTCGGAATTGATAGGATGGTCCCTTGCTTGCTTCCGGAGAGTAAATTAGTTTATTGTCCGCGTGGTCATACGCAGTTTGTAAATGATTGGAATTTATTTATGTATTTATTTGTTGAAGATCCATNCATGGAGATAGGAAAATTTACAGAAACCTGTTGAGCGTGTTCGCTGCATGATCATCTACTACGCAATGTTTTAAAGAAATCATGTGAAAATAGGAATCGATGTTCTTCGTCTGTAATTCCATATTGTCTGCATTACGACATTCTGACGTAGACGAATATCCCGATTTCGGACTATTAGAAGCCTGAGCAAAAAACGCATTGCCCTTGATATTACCTCGTAAATGTTTGCTCCAAGTCAGAACGGGACAGATACAAAAGAGCTGAAGTCATATATTCCATTGATTGATGACTAGATAAAAGCTTTAACAGCGCTTTTACGCATTACGTTCAAATTTTTCAAGACAATCAGTAATTTTTTTGTCAAAACAATCTCATATGGGTGGGGTAAAAGGAATGAATCGGTTTACTCATGTGTGCAGACAAATTTGGTCTTACCTGCACACGAAATGAGTGGAGTGCAAAATAAAGAATGAAAAGGGATGAGGGGGCAAGATGAATATTGATTGCCAACAAGAACAAATGGTTTAATGACACATGCCATGAAAATAATGTAAAATAATGATAGAATATACTGTTTTCCAAGAGATCGTGATGAGATGAGATGGTCAGCTTGGATAATGTTGCATGTTGGAGTTGGATCGGTGTCTTGTTACCAAATCCAACGTTTGAAGATCGTTGTTCCCGTGCCTTCTATAGCGTTGTAGCGAAGGGTTGAACAGGAGAAAAATGTCGGCTAGTATGCCGACCCATCGTGGAGGTGATGTGAGGCTCCACGATAGAAGTGATGTGATGAGATGAGGTTGTGGAGCGAAGGTAGTAGTTCGAATGCAAGGACCCATGTGTTCTAAATCTTTCGTCTTCGTGCTCGCGGCTGCGTGCTCGATTAGTGCAATCGATTGCATGACGTCATGACTCGACCTGCTATCGATTGTTTATCCCTGTCGTGAGAAATAATGAGATTCCTGGCCTCGTCCAAATTGAATAGTACAGGAACGTGATTTGATAATATAAAGTCCAATGATTTCCTCTTTTTTTTTAACTCGGTGGCAAAAAATTGGAATGAACCTATGGTATTAGAGAAAATTTTCCAGAGATAGCCAACAATTAAGATCAGTCACTCAACTCATTCAAAGAGTGTGTGTTTCAGAGATGACTCACTTAGCGTGATAGGATAACATGATAAAAATGTCTGTACAGATGTAACACCTGCATATGGCAATAAAACCGTGGTACTCTGAACAAGGTACAAGGTCTGTATAGATAATTTTAAAAAAAGTATATCACCAGTGATATAGAAAACAGACGTGTGTACAAGTGGCAAAGGAACAGAAGCGACAAACCATTAAAATCGTAGGTTCTTCGCCTCTTTTTAATTTAACTAAAATTTCTTCGGATTACTTCACAAGTTAAAATAATTAAAATTCTCTTCGAACTTTTGCCAACGTTTCGATGTGTATGATATCATCAGGGCTACGATAAAAGTATAACAGGAAAATACAAAAAATGCATACTACCAATGATCAACACCTGAAATTATAAAACGTTGTAAACAAAACAGAAAATAAACTTCAGAAGAAAAAATTACAAACGAACATTCACCTATCGTCATGTAATCAGAATTACATCGACAAACCATTACTTCAATCTCGATATTTAATCATTATGTATCTAAAATAGTGTATCAATGACTATGACAGGTTGACTGGATTACAGTATGATGGTGAGTAATCATGGCGAATTGAAATAACCACGCAAAATACGAGTACATTGGAGACCAATTCGAGGATAAAATAATGTTTGTTATCCGTGTTTAAATGTTGTTGCGTATTCATGTATTCACTTTATTTTGCATTGGTTTCAAGGTGGTCACAATCAAGAAAATAGAAAGGAAATGCCCCTCATTGAACCAAGTGACACTAGAATGAACAGGTCTCAACGACTCCATCGGAAAGTACATTGCAAATTAGATATTTCACTGAAGGTGGATTCAGTAAGTTTGCATTGGAACCTGTGATCCGAGAATAGCGTTAAAATTGCTTTAATGTTCAGCACAATTCAATTATTTTATTGGTAAAAAAGTGAATTTATTGGTAGAGATTCATGGATTAAATTATATGAATTGGAGAAGATTTATTTTATCATTATTCATCCATTGCATTGCGTGTCCTGTTACCTGTACAATACGTTTAGAAAGTCGCGAATATTCAAAAATATTCTTTTCTTAAGATCGAAATAGTGATCGTGAGACACTAATAAATGTGTAGTGTAGAAGGAGAGTATTGTATTCTGTTGAAAACTCGATGACATCGTTTTTCGTCATCACTCCTTTAATTGTTTACAAAAGAAACAATCGTGATCCGGTTGTGCGTTAGCGTCGCTGTTTACATAATCCTTTGATTGCTTACTTTCTGCGTCAGTAGAACGTAAACATAATAAAAGTGGTGGAAGGTCTGAAATGTGCTGTAACTCTTGTCATTCGTTTATTCAGAATCGATACAGATTTCTATTCTGGAATCGTGATATATCCAATATTAGACCAGACCATTTTGGGACTATCGACCCAATCAAAGAGCGATATTTTTGGTGATTCTCTTTCGTCGTTTTCGATCAAACTTAACTGTACATCTGTTGTGAAACGAACATTTATTATATCTCTCAAAAGTAATATATCCTGTCGCCAGAAAGTGATTACTAGGTCTCCTGATATTTTATGAGGTACAATTTTGGAAAATTGGAAAATTCGCCCCTGATGCCGAACGTGGTGGGAACCTACGGGTATAACCTCGTTGCTAGTTCAGTCCGTTGCAATCGTGCGGAGGCTTGCGAGTGCCAATGAAATGAGAGCTTTGTAGTCTGTGACTGACGTTGCGTGTCGGTGGTCTTCGCCTGGTTCGTTCGTTCGATCGCTGAGCTAGCTTGCTATCGTACGTCACAGGCAGAACGGGAGGAATGGTGGTGGGGGGCGTGTTTCGTGAAGCCCACTGGCGCATCCCACCGCCTCCGTATCGTACCTCGCGTGATTCGGCTGGTGGCGTCGTCTTAGGTTGCAAGGGCTGGCCGTTTGGATCGCCCTACTTAACGTTCACCACGGCATACACCAGTTTGTACGGGTAAACAAGTATTTCTTGGGCGAACGAGAGAACCCGTCTTAGTATGTGCCCAAAGATATATAAAAATCTGAAAAGAAAAAAAAAACTGAATATGTCAAATTTTGAAAATGGAAATTCTTAGTATATAGTTCAATATAGTAAGCATTACTCTTACGTAGTTCTCGACTCGTTCCTATTGTTACGGCCAAGGGAAAATAAATTTTAAGTTGTTAATTTCTTCCTGAATGTTCTCCAATCGCGGAGCAACTCGAGACACTTAAAATTTGGTTTATATTCGGATGACATGAAAATAAATAAATTTTTCATGCTTATGACATGTCATATTACAGGATTGATTTGGATTAGGTGAAAATAGGATCCTAAAATTAATTTTCTGTAAATAAACAGTTCAGTATATCGGAGAGAATTCGTTTAAAAGCTAAAAAATGTGGGAGATAAGACTTTGATGCGAGTTAGATTAATTTTGTGCTTCCGTTTCTGATCTACGATGCAGAAAGGAGTTTGGTTTCTGTTGCCCAAAGTTCCTTACCAAGAAAGAGGTTTTTTGAATGAACTGCAGAAAATTCGTTGTACATTTAAATATACTCGAAACGAAATAATTACGAATGTGGGACTCCACTTGCCTCTTTCACTATATCTGAGAAACTAGTTCAGTTTTAATGAACTGGAGATAACTTCTCAAAAAAGTAGAGTTATTTACTTCCATCGTTATCTTGAGTTGTAAATTTTAACAATCCTTAATAGGCAAATTACTATATTTAGCCAGTCAGCGAATCAGCCAGGATTCTGATCTACTTCAGGTATTTACATAAATACGGAAGTGTACTAGTAATACGTATTTTTTTCTGTTGTTGATTATTAAAATTACGTTAATTTCATGTTACTAGAATACTAATTATTGAAAAATTTTATGTCTACATAAATTTTATGTCCTACAGGACAAAATTCTGACCGAAACCGTGTGGCTTAATATAGTAATTTGTCTGTTAAGGGTCGTTAAATAGCATAACTAAATTTTCCAAAATTGTGTTGGAAATGTCTTTGTGTATTTGCGTAGAGATCATAGGATCAAGATTTTCCTCATGTAATTGAGATCAAAGCTTCTGGGTCCTCATTTCAATGCTCTTGGCAGAACGCCTGCAGCGTAGGCAACCCGTAGAGTTTTAATGATGTGCGGGATGCCTACATTTGCGTTCGTGTCCAATTGGGCTGATTCAACTACTTTATGGCTATTTGATTAAGAAATTTCAAACACTAATAATACATTAATAATTAATTGAAGAATGAAATTTTTTTCTTTGTGGACTACTGTGCTATCTAGTCAGAATAATGTATCAGTAATTATCTCTTATTTATGAATACGATCTATGTGTTTTTACATTTTTTTTTGCTTGCTTTGAAAGAATTTCTTACTAATTTGTAAATGGACATCAGTGGCTTTAGTTGCCGAAACGCCATTAAACCTAACTAAAGAAGAAAAATCGCTTAAAATAGGACGAGATCTCTGAAATATTCAGTGTACATTACACGTATTACCAGTTCTAGAATTTATGAAATTTCAAGGAATAATTTATAATTTCTTAGGGAAGCATTTCAGGACATGTGATAATGACGTTTCGTTCTTACTTACGTGCTCCATCATCCCTCCAATTCTTTTACTTGGAATTCTGGGATATTCTGTATATTTCTGGGGAATGTTTGTAAATACAAATTGAATTCGGAATAAACTATTATATAAACTGCCCCACATACTCTGATGCTCGATACCTTTGGTGAAGCCAACCATTATTAAGTTGATCACCTCTATTTGCGTGAAATACTGGTTAACCGTTGTACATTCCGTTAATATCCTCTGTTAGTGTAGATGTTGTGTGTTTTATTGAAAGTATCACGTCAAAACCTTCACACTAGACCAATAGTATTGATGGAATTGATGTGGCGAAGAGTTGGAGCTCTTCGAACCCGCTATCCCTCGCTTACTATTGAAGTTCAAATGTTAAATTAAATAAATTATTTTATATAAATGTAACTTTCTCACTACACGTCCCGATGGTGCTCAAGGGGTTTGCGGAGGGTAGAGCTCCGCAAATATGACCTTATTTTCACAGACTAGATTTATTTTAATACAACGTTTCAGCCCCCGCTGTGGACCATCATCTGGCAACTGCTGACAAAAATTATATAAATTGGTTAAGAGGCTGGAGACGAGACAAATAGTTCATATAAAATCACAGAATATGAAGTAACATTGTTCTTATGCAAAATCAAGAAATGAGGCACAAAGATTTGTCCAATACATAGAATATTTACATTTGACTTCTGGATCACAGAGAATCGAATGTATAGAAAACAAAATCAAGAATAAGTAGTAAAGAATATAAAAGTTATGCACAAAGAAACAAAAATGGCATATATAAAACAAAAAAATGCAAAATGTTTTTAAACATATATCAAAGATATTGCAGATTTTAAATTAAATATCAAATGCATTGAACTTCAAAGAATTAATTGATGGTAAAAATCCTATTGTAAATATTTGGCAATTTATCTGCAAATTTTATTGTCAATGTTTGATTTTATGCGCAACATTTTTGAGACACATCTACGATAGTTGTTCTCCATGTCCAATATTTTAACCTTTCCCCAAGCTATTACATGATTCAATTTAATCCCATGTGTTGATTTATCATTGTGATTATTAATTTTTTTAAATTATTTAATGTAATATTAGCTCTGCAGACCAGTTACAATTGAAGCTGAAATGTTATGTGCAGCGTGAGTATATTACGAGTGAGTTATGTGGTCAATCACCGAATGCTTCCGTCAAATTGACACTTTATTCAAATATACATATGAAGACACACTTTCGAAAAAGATTAATTAGCTATGTGTAGTTTGATTGTGAAAAAACATGCTAAAGTATTTCGACACAAATTTTGGAAATATATTTAGAAAATCATATAAATTTAATTGCGTTCGCTCCAACTTCACAGAAGAGTGGCGGGAACCTGAACACACATCGGCCATAATCTTCCTAGACTCACTCTGGTTGTTTGTAGAATTTCGACGAACTGTATTCGTCTCGTGCTCCAATTTCACGCGAAGCTCGTTTGCCGCGTCGTGAACCCAAAGATTCGAATAAGGAAGCGCTTACTCGTCTTGGTTCTCAACGGCCTGGACATTCCTGAACCTCTCGTCTTCGTAAAGGGCAACGACTCTAAATGTCATGGACGGGCGGTGGAATCCCTTTCTCACTTGGGACGAGACCTTTCCTTTAAGTGCTTCGCGATCGATTTTTACGTCTGTTTTTCGTGTGATTTACTCATATTCAGTAGTTTATTTTGACGCAGTGACGTACTTAGGGGAGAAAGGGTTGTTTCAACCCGGGTCGCCCGAAAACTTGTAAAAAAATTAACTGAAATGTAGATCTACTCTAAAACTTTTTCACAGCAGGAAAATAACAGCTCTGCATTGTCCAGTTGTTGGCCAACCCGCGTTTTTGTACGGCCCGCTAGTTGTGGTATATATTAAACCAAACTTTTCATCATACATAAGTGTGCTCAACTTTGTCTAATAAAGATATAATTGTCAGTTTTAATATTTGACGTAGCATGTCCGGTGAAAAGAATATAAAATTGTTTGGAATTACTCTCTCATATATTACAATGTGAAAACATTTTATTATTAAACTAAATATTAAAGATACTTCAAAAAATTAACAAAGAAATATACTATTTAATTTTTCCCGCTTGAAATAGTGTAAATTTCTTGATGAGTATCTAGTGATAAAAAATTTCGCCGAACTCTGCGCCGTGCCGCCGCAATTAATTGAAATTGTATAGAAAATGGGCCGCGGGCTAATGTAAGTTGGGCTTAGATTATTTAATACAANATAAGAGACAGCGTTTGACATGCACTTGTAGACATGGAAACCTGTGTGAGTGGGGCTTCAATTTGCATGCACTAATATGACGTGTTGTAGATTTTTTGTAATGTTTACTTCAATTTATTATGCTTTATCTTGAGTAATTAAATTAACTCTGAGTTAATCGTTTTGTTCAGCGACAAATCTTAATTTTTCTACCTGCCAAGTGTCACCCGTGATTTCTTTTGAGAAAATTCCTTTCAAAGTGGTCAAACCCAAATAATTACCTGTATGATAATTTTATTTTCATAAATATCACATGTTGAATACCCCCGAAAGGTTCATCAGAATAACTATTTGTCTTGCCACGAAAATTATGTACTTCTCAGACAGAATTGTTGTGCAATTTTGAAGTATTGATGGGAGGCGAGGTCGCTTGAATGCAGAGAGTTAATCGACAGGTTATTGATAGTATCGATAACAAATTCACAGGAAGCGACACTTTTATTAGCAATTGGTCATCTTTCCGATAACCATTTCATTTGCAGTGCTTCCTTGGAGACATTAGCAAAAAGTAGAATATCAACCAAATGTTGATATTCAATGAGGTTTACATTAAGAGTGTGAGTTGGTACTTGAGCTCATTATATTCTTTAATTCACTATTCATGTTCATGAATTCATTATATGTAGTAACAACCATACATTTCGAAAATTGTTAATATCGTGAATGAAAATAATGGAAGTAAAAATAGCCCTTGTCTAAAAAGATAACATCGTCTAAGTACCTAGAAATATCGAAAATAATTTCATCAAATTTTTATCATAAAATTTATTGTTGCTGAAGGTTTATATTAATTGAAGCTAGATTTTTTTGATACTTTTATCTCATCTCCATCATTACTATAATGAACGACGATGTGGGTCGGGTGTAGAACTTTGAGTTGTTGTTTGATTTTACTTTAATTGTGATATGTTGATTGAGACCGGGATTCGAACCCAGGACCTTCAGCTTAACGCGATGATGCGCAGCCAACTACGTGATCCCGTTCGCCTCTCAACCGAGTCTTCCATCGTCATTCAACCGCAATTTATGTGATTTATCGTACGGTTGATTTAGTTTATTTGAGAACTTACGAGTGTTTTAAAGAGTTGCGGCGCTGTCTTTAATATCTTCGCTGTCGTTTGGGATTCGGAGAATTGAGCCGCTGCCGCTGCCCTGGCCTCTCATGCCCTTCGCGTCAACGGAGATTGCGGTCTCCGTGCCTCTTCTATTTCGGGAACGGCGTATTGTTAGCTGGCGGCGACATTATAATCGCCGGCGCCGCGTCGCGCCTCGCCGCCGCCGCCGCCGTCGTATCTCTCTCACTGTATAGCGAGGAAGCATTCTCGCCTGCTATGCTGCCTGCTTGTCTGCTTATACTTACTTTCGCTGAATGATATTTTTAACCGTGCGCTTCGCGGCGCCCACTCGTGCTTAGCATCTCCCGGAGACTTTATTATTATTATTATTATTTTTGTTTTTTGCGGTAGACGCAACGTAACTCGAAGAACCTGTTAGCGAATCTGTGTACATATTATAAAATCAAGTCTCCGGGAGATTCTGTCTGTCTGAGCTAGATTTTCTCAGAAACTACTGAACGGATTTGACTAAGGGTTCCAGTGTTTCTTAAGGAATATTTATTATTATTATTATTATTATTATTATTAAATAAGCAATTAAAAACTGCTTATGATAAGCTGATATGTTAATTTGCATGCTATAATTGATCTGTATTGACAATAAGCAATGTTTCTAATTTATGGAGATCTGTGTTAATTTTACGATCTGTGACGCAGAATTTTTAGTTGGAATATATTCCATTCGGAGAAGTATACCGGCACAACTATTATCACTGGACCAGATGACGTGGAAAGTGGGTTTTTGGATAACATAACGATTCAAGTTACTTTGATACTGTGCTATTTTTATATAAATGTAAATATAAATGTGCTATTTTTATATCACTTGAAGTCTCAAACCAGTGACGAAACGTTGTGATCGAAATGTATATTTTAGTCTGAAAATGGTCGTAAAAGTTAATAATCTTATAATATAATTATGACATTCACAACACAAATATATCCACGTTCGCTGAGTAAATGGCTAGAGATCAGTGACGATAGTGTTCTATTCAAATTGTTTTACAGAGAAGTTCGCGTGTGCATGTCCTTCTACAAAGACATTTTTTCATAAATTATTGAAGTACTTCATCTAGAGAAAATACTTTAGGTACAAGGATATAAATCCTTAACTGATTAATTCGTTCTTTTATTAGCACAATTAACGCAGATTAGAACTGACTTTTAATCACGACATTTCGTTGAATACATAAGAAAAATATCATGGTTTAAACCAAATATCATGGTTTTTTATAAAGACGCACTTATTTCATTCTTTCTTCTTACTACTTTCTAATCTTTTGTACTTCTGCGACTATGACTTCAACTAAATACAATTTTTTAAATAGAAATAAAGAGTTTATTGGTAACGTTTTATTGTTTGATGAGTACCAGTCTTCTTGTCACTGACCAGTCCAGAGTGATAATTGCATTATTTTGCACTTATTTTCTGGCCTGACAAAGTGAGTGTGAAGAAAAATGATTTAAGATAATTTTTTTGTGAGATAGGAAATAAGTTTGTCACTGTATGTAGACATTTTCTTCATGCGTTTTCAGAAACATTCTTGCACAATTTGTGTTATTATTATTAGATTATATTACAAGTAATTGAATAAGATAATTGAATAATCAATTTTTATAATATAATACAAGCGCAGATATTATTATTTTAGTTAATCTAAATTATTAAAAATACATCGAATATGTCATTATATACATATACAGTGGACATCGTGGTTTAAACCAAAAAGAAATTATTTAAATAAAAATAATACTTTTATTTTCAACCTTAGAATGCAGCCGCTTAGGGTGGGGGGTGTAAGATACTTTATCTCGTGCTCACTTCAGAAATGATCATCATCTCCAATTCATCCTTTTGCTTAACGTGAGGTTAGGAAAAAGCAGAAACGTATCAAGTGTTAAGTCAAGGATCTCCCCGTGTTCAAAATAATATCATATAATTTAGTGTCCAATGAATCGCAGACAGTTTAATATTGTTCGTATGAATCTTAACTATCCTTCATTATTCTCTTACACTTACGTTTAATGTTTCGTACTTACCAACGAAACAAATATTTTCAAGATTAGAGATCTGAAGTTACTCTAATAACGTTTATTTGTAGTAAATCTTGTTCCGTGGATAGTAAAGTTATTTCAGTATGGAGGATAATCACTATATGTTTCAGTACTTAAGTAAGTTAGAATTGAACTTTTGTCGCAAGGCTCTCCAGACCTAGTGCTTCACTGTCTCGTATGCTGTAAAGTCACCAATTATTCACTTTTACTAATTAGTGTATCTCGCAATTCACAGGACAATTGTATTACACCGAACTCCGCCTCTTTCCGCATGGGCGCTTGTTAAGGACGAATAACCTCTCTGAACAATGTGCGCTACGGCAGACACGAAGCTGGTGCAATACAAAGACAATGGGAGTCAAATCTTTTTTCTTTGCCTCCTTATTATTTATCGTTAACTACACCTTACAGCTTAAAGCTTTCTTTTCAGAAATTTTTGATTAACTGGAATGCTGGCAAAGTATTAAAATATTTTTGAATTGAGTTTTTCAGTATAATGACCGTTTTAAGTGTGCGTAATAATATAAATAATAATATTATAGACAAATCAAAAAAAAAACTTGTATTATTGATGTAACTGTTCCTTCCACTAACAATTTAAAAAAGACAACACAAACGAAAATTGAAAAATATCAGGTACTTATGGCAGAAATTCAAAAGATCTGGAAACAAAATGAAGTAGCAATTATTCCCCTCATAATTTCAGCAACCGGAGTCATTTGCAAATCATTGAAAGGGCATCTTGCAAGATTGCCATTGACTAGAAATGTACTGCCAAGAAATGCTCAAATTAGTTACATTACGAAAATACCACCTATGAAGGAAATTTCTTAGTTTCGACAAAGACTAAATGTTATTTCGGCTTGACGTATAAGCCCGCCACAACCACCTGTTCGAGAACAGAGAAAACACAATTGCTCTACTACATTAATAATAATGCGTTCCTTTATTCCTGGGAAGAACATAGGCAATGAACAATTGCCTTCCAGCAAATTCTGTTGCTTGCATCGTGTATTTGTTGATCAGATAATTCAGCCGGTTATTTCTTCTTGATGTATTCTGAATAGTGGAAGATCTCGAGAACTACGGGACATCAGTTCACTGCCCCAGAAGTCTACTAGTAGCACTGCTATTTGAGGATGCAGACTGCCTAGGCTTTCGGTCTGAGAGTAGACATTTCCAGCTACCGAGTTGGTAGGGTTATCCCGCCCATACTCGGACGCCGGAGCCTCGTCAGTGCTGACAGGACCCACCACGTGAAGGCGAGGATGACATTCGGGGAGGAGAGGTTATATTAGCTCTCTAGGAGCGTCACATCTCTCTCCCACGGGCCCCTCATATGTACGTAGAAATAATCCAATAAGACAAAGTCACAGTTTCGGAATGAATGTTTTGGTGTGAAACAAAATAACTTGATTATATAATTCATTATATAATCGCATATTTGTGGAGGGGGGAGGGAATGTAACCTTACCATTAAAGTTATTTTATGTATTAAGAATAGTTGTTGGGTTTTCTTTGAAACTTTTAATTTTTATTTCATTTCATGTGACATGTTTTTTCGTACGTGCTGTCAAAAAATCTATTATTCGAATAATGAATCAATATTTTACGTATTTTTGAGAAAAGTCTTAAATTCACATTTTCTCTCTCAATCTCGGGGAGTTTGATTAATTTTCACTGTTTTTGCGTTGCGAGAAAACATTACTTTCCTTGTATTTGACTGTGTTATACAAATGCGCCTTGCCTCTAGGAGTGACCAGAAGCAACCCTCTGCGCCTTCACCGCTCACTGTGACCACACTCCGCTATGTAACTGAAACAGTTTACAGGAGAAGTCGGGACCAAACCCTGGCCGGTCTCCCATTTGACCGGGAAATCCGAGGTTAACGTGAAAAATCGATCTTTGTTCTAAATGAGTAAAACAATTTCATCAAGTTATCATGAATAAACAAGCAAATGAGACATTACTTCTCATTTTATTGCACTGTACATAAACAAACACGAAAAAATTAAACATTACGAACTTTATAAACTTTGAAAACTTAATATATAAAACGTAATAGACCGGTTAATCCGAAGACCAGCTGATCCGATACCGGTTAACAGGGGTTCTGCTGTAGTGGGTGATTGATTCCTGAGATGCGATGCTCTCAGGAGCCATGCCATAGCAGATGAAATTAGTATAAATAAATGGTCCCGCATCAATTGCTTAGAGTACCCTTCAAAGGTTTCGTCAATTGCGCAGAAGTCGATGCAGGTAGTCGGAAGAAGGGAAACACATGTAAACATTCCGCTCCAACCATACCATCACCTCTTACAGTGGCTTTTAGGAGTTCAATTTAGTATTACTTCTTGTTAAATGTTTAACGAGAATAATTTATTGTGATAGTTCACCTTACAGTGAGTTATTTTATATTCGATTTAAGTTGAGTTATCATAAACATCTCGTTTGCCTGTAGCTAAATTTTTTGGAATCCCCTCCGTTATGTTTACTATTGTAAAAATAGGGGAAGAATTTAAAAAGTAGAAAGATGGTGACCACAAGTCCGTTCTCTCCCCGGTGTCGGAAGTTAAGGAATTGCAGAGCTCTACCCTTGGGATAAAAGTTGTGAAACAACTTTACTTTGAATGTATGCTGTGGAAGTTCATTTCTGACTGAACTACTCTTATGTCTGTTTATGTTAAGTTTCTGTAGTTTAGTGATTTAATATTTACTGTTACCTTTCGTAACCGCTATCATGTGTAGGGGTTTTTATAGCGCTTATCTGGTGAACAACTTTCATTTTTTGTATTATCCTCGCAGCATGAAGCAAACGTTTGAAGGCGACTTGGAGACTTGCAAATGTTGTTAGTATTTAAACGTTTATTAGAGGACGAATCGATGTTTCGATGTGAAATTTCAGAGACGAAACTGTTAAATCTTTTCTTTCGGTAGTTTAAAATCAATATTCATGAAGTTAATTCGCGTTGCTTGAAAAATTAAGTTTTTGAAATTTCATCTTTAAAGCTACAAGTGAATCACATGTTTGGATTTATCGCTCTCTATTTTCGTTGCATCCTAAAGTCAAATTCGGCTATCTATGTATGTTTCTCTCAAAATAATATATATTAATTGTTTTTTTGTTGTTGTTTTTTCAATTTAAATTTGATTTGAATCTTATCAACATATTTTGTGGGCATGTACTCAAATTTAAAATCTACACGCTTGTGGTGGAAGAAAATTTGTTTTACATTTCCTTTTTAGTAAAGTATTGTGCTTGGAGAAAGGTAGCCAATGTTCTTCGTTTTGTCATGAAGTAAATAAAATTGTGCATAGCATTGGAAATGTTGTTTGATTCATTATAAAGTAGTGAATAGTACGTAACCTGTACGAAAGTTAACTTCGCCGTTTGTGTGGCCTTTAGTGGCCTTCCTCCGTGCGACGAGGGCCACCCCTGGCTGGTATTGATTTCCTCCGCAGCACTTTCTCTCTCTCTTGCCCGAAGCGTGGGCGCGTGGCGCGGCGACCCTTCGCTCCTCTCGCGAATAACACCCTCTCGTCCCGTAGTAGTAACCCTTAGGAGAAGGGATCGATGACGAAAAGGGCTTCGTCTCGCGAGGAAGGGCTTGTCCCTTTCCTTGAGACGTGAGGATGCTGCCGCCGCTGCGCGTGCCGTCATGGAGACCGTAGCTGCCACCGGAGAAATGAGTTTAGCGCTGCCGCCACCGGAGGCGCTGGTGGTCGCTCGCTGCTGCTGTCGTCTCCTGCTTCCCCCACCCTGCTGCCTACGGTCTCCGTAGCGCACTGCCATCGCGAGGCCGAGGCCCGGCTGCAGCAACAGCGGCAACAGCAGTGGCGGCGCCGCAGCGGCTGTCGCGTCGTCGTCCAGCAGCGACGACACGGCGTTGTGCATCTACCAGTGATTGTGACAGCGAGCATCGGGGAACTGATTGTGACAGCGAAAGTGTCTTCCAAAGCAACAATTTCTTCCTCTTTCACCGATTGTTTAGCTCGTAGTGAACGCGATCCCGATCATTGCTCCCCACTCCTTTGTGTTATCAGCAACAATAAAAACTCGGAAGTGCCAAGTGACAGTGTGTGGCGTCAACAAGAAAGGAAAAGAGGAAGGCATCTTTGCGAAGACGTGAGCAGAAAGTGGAAGACGTGCATCCGCTGCCGCAGATGCTGCAAGATGCGCAAGGGTCCTGCGCTGACCTAGGCAACCAACCCCTCACTCTGCTGCTGCTGCGGTGCACCCCCTCCTCCCCTCCTTCCATCGCCGCTCGACGGCGCGTGTGGATCGATGAACGCGCGCGGCTTCCCTTCCCCTCCCCGCCACAAAACATCCTTTCTACGCGGCGTGAGTCGGCGTCCGGACGATGACCACTGGAGAATGAATACCTTCGCTGTGTTGTTCACCTGAATTAATGGATTGACGCTATTTCGTTATCGTGACGCTTATCAACGTAATGATCTAATTTATCGCTTCGCAGCAGAAAAGACTAATGCGTGTGACAGAGCCTGCGTGGAAGTAGCGAGTGCTTGTTTGTGTCTCGGAGCGGCGATGAGCGGCCCGCAGCGTCCTGCGGGGGCCGTCGGGTAGAAGCCGCCGCCACGGTGCGCTTCCGGAGCCAAGGCGCGGGGGTGGGGGCGGGGGCGGGCCCAGGAGGTGCGAGGGGCGCCACGCAGAGCTCCTCGGCGGCCGCCGCCGCCGCAACCGCCCCGCCGTCGCCCTCGCCGCCTCCGCCGCCGCCGCCACCCACGCTGTCGTTCTGTCCTAAAGCTGTCAAGACGAAAAGCAATGAACTACGACTGGAGGAGAGTGTGGACGGCAAGGAGTTTCTCGCAGCCGCTGCTCACATCAAGGTAACACAAACATACAGGCATTGGAGGAGATATATACCCATTAAGATTTACAAACCCTTCTTCTCTAATGAAGATCAACAGCTTCTCAAGCAGAATTCATTTCTCCTACAACTACAAATATTATTTGATTATTTTGCTCTTGGTATTGAAAAGGCAGTAGGTGTACGCAGGACCCGACTTAAGAGTATAGGCTCCCTAGATCAATAATTTTCTTTCTCCACCCACCCCCCCCACTTCCCTTCCCCGCTACAAATACCAGTTGCATGAAGTTTTGTTTTATCCCCCACCTATTCCAAGCATCATATGGGTTGATATTTCACTGTCATTTTACTCTACAGTTATTAGTTAGCATATTTTGTTGTGACATTCACTCATTATCTTTCATCCCTCGTCTCATCATCATGGCTTCTTAAAGCCAAAGCGCCAGAGCGCGCGGAGTAAACGGCGATGGAGCACTGCCTATATTATTATTAACTGACTAAGTATTATCCCCATCGATATGCCGAACGAATACATACACACATTTGCTAGAACTACTTGTATTTAATTGTGAACTATAATTAGGGGCGGTATTTTAATAAATCCTTATTAAATATATCGTGAGGATAACGCGATATCGATGATATTTTTTGTCTAAAAATGTGCTCTGTGTAACTGAGTTGGTGTTTCGTTAAAATAATTTCATTGCTCCCGATTCGGATTATTGAAAAAAATTTCCACGCATATATTCAAAACCTGTAATACACTTCTATTGCCCCAGCCTGTTGTTTATTCAACCTTATGGTAACTTGGGCCCTGGGCATACGTAGGGAATTGGTTCATACGTACAAATCCATGTCTTTAGTTCAGATTATAACAAATTTCATTTGAACGTTGACGAATGTTCTTCACGGAGTACTGACTTGAAATCGCAATGTGAGAGAGAGAGCGGTCATCTGAATTGATTGTTTTATTGCATTGAAATTCTTGTGTTCGTATCCACGGTTCCAATTATAGGGAGGAGGAAATGCAGGAAATTTCAACCCTTCTTACTTTCTTCCCTCATCCTATGTTTATCCCCAAGCAGGAAAAAGTAATTACAACTTTAGTGATGTCAACAATAATTGCCAATGTTAAGAATTAATTTCAGCAAATGCGCTGACAATTTTCCGTGAAAGTCTCTCGTAATAAATACTCTAGAANTAAGTAAATTATATTTCAATATGTACAGTATATACAGTATATCAGAATTAAATACATAATTACAAAAAAATATTAGGTCCCTTTAAATGCCCCCCTCCTTATTAATGACATTTTGTAGATAATATTGTGGTGTGCATTATTGAAATATGTAAAAACAAGTTTCAGAAGTCTCCCCCAACTCTTTTACATTTTCTTTAATTCAAATACTTCCTATCTAACATTGTCCAGGAATCCCAATGGTCACAAGTTAAACATACATTCTCCGTGCTTGAATTCGACTTCTCTAGTGATGCGATTTTTAATCTCTTGTGCTACACATTTTGTGTTAGTTCTTAGAATCTCAACGAAAAATATATGGAAGAATATGATGCGGGAAGGTTTTTGCGAAGAACTGTTGGTATCAGTAGCATACCTTTGCGGGAACGAAGTGGACAATAGACCATGGGCCTCATCCTGTTAGTGGTCTCCGAACTGGAGACCAAAAATAACACGCATACAAAAGTTTGTATTTAAGTTTATATATAACAGTAAAATAATCTGAGATTTTTATTGAAAGTAACTTAAATTGCGATGTTTTTAAATTATATCGTTGCGTTTGTTACAGAGTAGCAAATGTTCGTGGGTTGCTAATATGTGGGGGGAGGGATTAGAAACTGACTCCCGCCTCCTCCCAGTCTCTTGAATGTAGGTACACCACTGGGTGGCATTAACTGTTAACATTCAATGAGAATTTTTCGAATATTTCTAATATGAATGTATGATTGACTATTGGAAATAATTAGGATAACCTATGAGACTGTTCCAGCACTGTCGATAATCAAACACGAAATTATTATTTTCATAATGGTAGTTTTGAGAATTTGTGTGAAAGAGATTCGTTCTTTGAGAAATGTAAAACGTACTGTGTAATGGGATATGAAGTGTATTCTGTAAGTATTGTCTTAAGCCACGTATGGTCCTTGCACACAAAGGCAGCTTGCTGAAGACTGGAGTTCGTGCGGAGAATAATGAGCCGAGTACACAGTCGAGTGTATCTGTGCTCATCATTCCTGCACATTTCCCTCGCGGAATAGTAATCAAAGCTTCTCTGAAATCACCCTCCCGAAATGTTGTATTACTCAAATGATACCCACATGAATGTTAATTGAAATTCAAGGACCTGGCCAGCTATTCACTCGAACCCTTCAAAATTGCTCCGAAGTTAAATATCAGTTATTTTTACTCCGCATTGCACAAATGTTTCGAAAGGAATCAGAAAATTATAGTTTTCCGATTCTGTTCTTATCCCCAGTCAACTGTGTTGTTTTCATAAACACGAGTACCAACTATCTCCATTAAGTCGGGTATTGCAACTCTCTGATGAACATTGATGAGATTACTGTAGTAAACATAATATTATTATAACAATTGTCTGTAGAAAGTGTCTTTCCATTTGTGTTGCTTTTGATAAAGAGCTCTTTCGTCGAAATACACAATTCAAGGCTACAGTGCTTTTAATTAACTTGATTTTTTTTAAAATCATTATTTGGTATTTCTTTTCTTCGCATATTTAGCAAATTTGAATATTAATTGCGACCGTATACAAATCAACTATAGTAGGAGATATTTATGGAACCAAAATCCACACCACACTCAGTTTTTAAAACCATTTATTTAAAACCATTATNCTTGCACACAAAGGCAGCTTGCTGAAGACTGGAGTTCGTGCGGAGAATAATGAGCCGAGTACACAGTCGAGTGTATCTGTGCTCATCATTCCTGCACATTTCCCTCGCGGAATAGTAATCAAAGCTTCTCTGAAATCACCCTCCCGAAATGTTGTATTACTCAAATGATACCCACATGAATGTTAATTGAAATTCAAGGACCTGGCCAGCTATTCACTCGAACCCTTCAAAATTGCTCCGAAGTTAAATATCAGTTATTTTTACTCCGCATTGCACAAATGTTTCGAAAGGAATCAGAAAATTATAGTTTTCCGATTCTGTTCTTATCCCCAGTCAACTGTGTTGTTTTCATAAACACGAGTACCAACTATCTCCATTAAGTCGGGTATTGCAACTCTCTGATGAACATTGATGAGATTACTGTAGTAAACATAATATTATTATAACAATTGTCTGTAGAAAGTGTCTTTCCATTTGTGTTGCTTTTGATAAAGAGCTCTTTCGTCGAAATACACAATTCAAGGCTACAGTGCTTTTAATTAACTTGATTTTTTTTAAAATCATTATTTGGTATTTCTTTTCTTCGCATATTTAGCAAATTTGAATATTAATTGCGACCGTATACAAATCAACTATAGTAGGAGATATTTATGGAACCAAAATCCACACCACACTCAGTTTTTAAAACCATTTATTTATTAGTTTATATCATGAACAGAAACAAATACTAAACAAACGTCGAGAATTTTGCAAATTTTGTCGAACTACTATGACCTGAATTTCTTTTTGGCAAACTTTTGACACTGCACAAATCCATTTTTCACTTTTTTCTTCAAAATATTTCCATATTGTATCTTGTTTCCTCCAAAAAATTTAAATTGTTTTATTTCACTTATATTCTTTATTACTTTTATGAAATCCTGTACTATAGTTAAAGAACTCTCACTGATTATATGCTATAAATATTTATAGCCCGCATGTACCAGAAAAAAACTGTATATCTGGTTGCGTGTTATCGCCTCTGACGTCAAGACTGCCAGCCGTCCCTTTCAAGTGCTCTGAAAGGGCGGGACATGGAAGGGTGCGTTGGAGCAGAACGGCGCTCTCCTGCCGGTTAAGGGTTCTTGGAACGGGCTCCTCATCTCGAAAGCGTATAATTCATATCACCGGGATCGCTAAATATGCGGATCGAGGTTGAAATTTTTTGTGTGATTTTTTTATTGTTCTTAGCCAACTATAGACTTTTTATTTCATTATTGTTTATTTGACTGTAGACTTATTATTTAATTAAAATGTATATTGTGAGTTTTTGTTTCTTCTCACAATATGAGTCTTTGCTATTTCCACAACATTATGTCTCAACTATATTTTAGTCGATTTGCCTAAAAAATTAACCTTTCATTGGACGAAATCCAATTATCGGGAATTTTTCTAATCCGGACTTTATCCGTATAAATGGAGTTCTACTGCATCTACAAAAATTCAGGAGTATGCCGTCTCTGGCAATGACCGTGACGTCAAAATAATTTCGTGAGTATCAGCTCTAGAGTCCTCTCTAGGTGTAGTATTCCCAAAACACGGAGTTTCAAGTCATCCTACTAAAATATAATTGTAAATTTGTAATATTTTTTTCGATTTTGTCTGCATGTTCGTTAATAACTCAAAACTCCGTCAACGCAAATATTTCATTTCTACTAAAGCTTTTCACCCGAGAAAGTTAGGTGAGCAGGTAATTAATAAAGGGCCTTTTTTATAATTATGAACATATTGCGTTTCATGCGAGGCTTGCTGACTGAAAATGATCGATAATGTTGAAGTAATAAATTCAATGTGCTTAACTATCTTTCCCAATGGTATCATGCATCTCACTTTATTAATGCGAGTACTACACATTTTGTATCTTTTCATGGAGGTAACGCTTGTGAGCCGTAATGCGTTCCTGCAGACATAAACGAAATTGATCGGAACCGCCGCATGAAAACGTCGTCTGAAGATGCCCAGCGGAAATAGAGCTCTCTTCTGAAAGGCATATGCAGCGTTTGAAATTTCTTAACAGCTCACGTCATTATACAGTAGAACTCCTCTTAACCGGTGTCGGATTAACGTACGAACATTAAGATTTAAAAGTTTATATATGTAATATGCATGCACACTCGACAATGAAACGAGTTGCAATGACGTCTTGTTTGCTTGTTTATTCGTGATAACCTGATGACATTGTAGGCAGTTTTTGAAAGAAAATAGATTTTTGACGAGAACCTCTGATTAACCGGCGTAATGGGTAAACGCCAGGGTCTCTGCTCCGACCAACCCTGTTACGATGGGTTATTCCGTAAAATTAAACGTAAACTCTCGCGGTTATAATTAAAAATTCGTCGTAAAATCAAGCATCAAATGAGTAGTTTCTGCTCATCCTTCGCCGTGTGGGTAGTTGCGAGTCGACGAAGGCGCTCTTTACGGTGCCCGAAGCCAACCGTTATTGTCGAGACTAAACAGGAAATAATGTCGTACTTTTGTTTTGTCGACTTCTGTGCTCTCGGTGGCGTTTTCCCCAACCGACCGTGAATTCCGAGACACGGGAGTAAATGACGCCATCTTGAGAATACCAGGTTTCGTAAAGCTAGAGAATGTTTCTTCATTGTTTGTTCGCATAATAGTGGAGATGTCTCAATAACATTATTTTCGCATATCTGTATTTCTCTACGATATGTGCTACGTTAATGGGAGAGTAAATAGATTTCTTTCGCTAACTATTTTTTTATTCTTTTCTTAGAAGTGTGGTGACATATTAAACCCACGTAATCGGAACTGATGGGATGGTCCCTTGCTTGCTTCCGGAGACTAAATTAACTTATTGTTCTCCTTGTCGTCGCACACTGTTTGAAACTAATTTTTTACAACAAATTTATTATTATTATTATTAACCACGAGTACACAATATGCATTTTTTCTACCTTTTTTGCTGAATAGCAGGAAAAAATGAATTATTGTCAGAACTGTCTTTTATCTCTATGTTTAACTCTGCTTCTTGTGAGTTCAGTTTCTCCAGTCCAGGTAGAGTAAGAACTATGTCTGTCCCTTTGAGCCCTTTATCCGGATACGGCTCCGGTTTTCGTCGTGAAGGGATCGAAATCTTTGGAAGTCCGTGTTTTGAACATGCGTAGATCAAGATCACCGAAGCCTTCCTAGAGCTTATCTGTTCCCACGACTTCTGTAACTCATGAGTCATCCCTTCCTGATTCTATCTAAATAACGAGTCTGCAGTGTAATCTCTGAAATGCCTGTAGACGCCGAGTGCATAGGACAGTGATTGGTTGCTATCTACTTCTATGGAAATTTCGCGCAACAATTGTTTAGAAGACAAATTATTCAACATAAAATATTAAAACATTTTCAGCGATATAGATAATAAGTAAGTTTATTTTTATTAGGTTATGCTAATGTAAAATATGTATGGTGGTCTATGAGAATTTGGCATTGCATAACCTTTATAAAACGTCATCTTATTCGTTTTACTACATCGCTTAAATGAAAGCTTAGTTTTTTAAGATTTTGTATTTATTATTTTTACTTTTTATTCTTAGAACTTCTTTATTTATCTGTCGTAATAATAAATCTTGTTCAATTTCTTGTAAAACTAAAAAGTACTTATAAACTGAAACTTTTATAAATAGCACAAATGATATGGGTTCCTGTGATACTCCTTCCGATAGCATGAACATCTTTTGAGAAGCGATCGTAGGGATAAGATAAGAAGTTTCTTTGTCCTTTAATGATGGGGCGTAGGTTATACAATTCGTTATACTTATTTGTGAGAAGATAATGTTTGCATTTTAGGACACGCTTCCCGGAAATAATCTGCCGCCAGTTATCTCGGAATAAAATCGTACTTTAAAAATCTTTTGAAAATTTTGTTTGAGTTAATCATAATATTGCGTTGTCGTAGAGTTTATATATTCCTAAATTCAGCTCAATCGGTTGGGTTTAAAATTCATTTGCAATATTTGACTCAAACATACTAATGGACTGGTGAAGTTAAATGAAAGCTCGTGAAATTTTGCGATGTTTGAGATGGTGTGTATGAATTTTCAAAAACTGCTCTTAAAAAGATTAAAGATTCTCATTTTTGTGCATCATTTTCTTTGTTCCTTTCATAAAGCATTTGCTTGTAATTTGATTAAACTAATAATACGAGATGCTCACTACCAGGCTGAAAATAGCTGTGAGGGCGTTGGCAAACTATGGAATGAATAGAGCTTTTGCTTAGCCTGTATCGAAATTAGCTGCGATGCAATACCTTTTGTCTACTGTTACACAAAATGTAGTCAAACCACGAAGTAACGACAAAGAGTAATAACAGTAAATAACGTTCGGATGAATGAATGATCTGAAGCTCTGGAATCTGAAATAATCTCTCGCGAATGCGAATACCACTATAAAATGAACAACAAACAATATGTGGCGTGATAAGGAGTGCACTAATCTTAATGCTTTGCTCTTACAGCACTGATAAGTGTCGTACGTTCAGAGCTCTTGCTTGATGCACTTGTAGATTGGTACCGTAATTGTTTAACATGATAAATTTCTGAATACATTCTAGCTATTGAAAAAAAGATATAGTGAGTAGTTGTAAACCTTGTTAGTTGACATTTTGTATTCCCCCGCACCACGTTCCAGCTGCTAGTTCCAGTTTTCGTCAGGCAAACGCTGATGACTGAACTAAGCAGTCGAAACGTTGTTTCTTTTCATTTCAAGTGTTTGCTTACAAGGTCGTTAAAACGTGCGATTTATTATTGTTGTTATTATTTTCAAAACTGCGTATGACCACGTGGAGGACTATAAACTAATTTGCTCTCCATCCAATCAGTTTCGATAGTAGACGAGTATACTGCCTATGGTATCTATATTTGTGAAAGTCTTTGTATAATATTTATTTCTTCGTATGACCTCCTCCTGAGTGGGATAGATCATCCTCCTCTCGCTAGGATTGTATGAGTGCGTTCCTAAAATGCTCGTCCCCTTGGGGGAGATCCCGGAATAACCGAAGGGGTTTTTTTTTGTTCCCCCACCCCTTCGTGACAACTGCTGGCGGCGCACGCGTCCCCCGTCTGCGCGGCCGTGTGCTCACGCGTGATTCTTCCCCTTCCTCCTTCCCCCTCCCCGTGAACCATATGGAACAGATCCCAGCTCCATCATTTATTTATTTTTTAACTTTTGGTCACACTGACACTGCACGTTAAAAGGAAGTGTGTGAGTTGTTAAATAGTTCTAAATCATCAATTGCGCTGGAGATTGTGAGTTTATTTTAACGTAATTGTGACACGTGATATATTTGTGTACGAAAAAACTAAAATGTGTTTAGTAGGTATTGTTGAATATTAAATTCTTCGTTTACATTCCAATTTTGGTGACAATAGACTTTAAAATGACGTTTGTTAGATGACGTATTGGATTAATTATGTATAGTATTTGATTTTAATGACGTTCCCTGATATACAGCAACAATGAAGAAGCAGTGATGCTTCTTGATTCAAAAATAAAATCTGCTAGATGATCCAATGTGAATAACTCACTAACACTGTAAAAAAAATGAAAAGATTACTTAAAAATTGCTGTTTCCTGTAAAACAAAACTTTTTTTCTCTGCAAAATTTTTATTAGTTAACTAAATGAGATGACCGATGATTACAGACGAATTAAAAATGAGACATTAAATCATAAGAATCCAGTTGAGTGGTTAAGCAGGAGAATGTAACTGTCCCTGCTAGAAGAAGATAGATCGCATAAGCAACATTCAAGATAAAACAAAGATATCTTACTTTTACTTTTGAATACATAAAATTCTTATCTGAACCGGGTATTTTAAAAGAATGTGGTCAAAGGTTAAGGTGACATAATTTTTCCGTCTTAGATATTTCGATAATACTCGACAGATTTCTTATCTTCCGATAGGGAACTTTTCCTTTGTTGAAATTGGGTTATTTTATCCAAAGATGTATGTTCTCGATAATCTGAAGTTACAGCTTTTAAACCGAAAAAGTTACGAACAGTGACGGAAACTTGCCTTAAGGCAGCACAAGCGTAGGTAGAGGAAAATCACTGAAATATCTTAAATACATGTTCTGATTGTGATTTCAGCTTGGGAAACATACCTCACTGACCATTTAAAGGAAATAATTGCAATTATAATTGATGTTGAAATGTATGGCGTCATATGGAGAAAAAGTTATTTACAAAATAAGCCCAACTTTTAAATCACGAAAGTGATGGAAGATAACTTTTATTTGTAGTAAATGTTCCGTAGTATTTTTACATCACTTTTATCTCTAGGTCACCGGACATCTGAGAAAGATATTTCGCTTTTTCCGAGCTGCGATGCATAAATCACAAAACTGTTGTGCTCGGCAGCCATGTTCGTACATGCTCTTATGCATTTCAAACCAGTCAAGTGAGTTCCCGAATATTGTGAGTCGTATATTATTAACAGATACAAATTAAGTCATCTTCTTTCTTCTCTATTATTCATATTGTTGTGTTTTATAACAATAAGAATAATAATAATTATACATCTCACTTGGAGTGATGGTTGGTCCCTCCTTAAGCTAACTCTTCACCGATATTTAATAACGAATTCACATTTAATTATATTTAGTTCCAGAACGCTTTTTTAGGAAATATCTGCTAATTGCATACAATGCTTAAGATTCTGACGTAGGTTCATCGTTTTTTAATATCAGAATCCCTTATGTCTAGGAAACGTTTATTGTTTCCAAATTTGTTACCATAATTGAGATACACTTTGGCGCAGCAGTGAGCGGATGCTTTCAACGATTTCGTCACGTGGCTCATCGGGTGGATCAACGTTGTAAGAAGAAAAGTTAACATTGTGAAGCTGAGTAGATTCGTAGAAACATCTACCAGGTATTATTTGTGCCCTTTGACCTCTGCGTAATTAATGAGTATTACTGTTTCCGTATGGTTAGTTCAAAGTATTATAATTACAGCTTTTTCTTCTCCTGTGTAATTAAAATTAAAGTTGAATATAATATTAATAAATTTTTATCAAAAAATCGGCTACAAACTGCGTATGACCACGTGGAGGAAAATAAACTATAATGTTCTCTCAGGGAGCAAGTAACGACCATCCCATCAATTCCGATCAAGAACCCTCAAGAAGAGGTGGATTGACAAATTTCAACACACTTCTAGGATAAGAATATAAATAGTTAGCTACGTGTTATAATATCAGCAGAATACCGACAAAATTTTATTCATTAAAACACAAGAAATATAGTTAACAAGTACTTTGTATTATTATCAAACTACAGATTATTCGGTATATATTGTTTATAATTCGTAACTATTAAAATAACTGAAAATTCAACATTAATTGTAACCGCCACCCCTAGACAAGAACCTATAGAGCCTGTAAGTAAAATATGCCGGAAGAAAAACTGCAGAAAAACACAGACCGGAATGGGGTTACAGTTCAATGTACACAATCGTGCCTAGATTGAGTACAGATAAAACTTAACTTTAATAATCAACAATAATAGCATGCCAGAAAATAGTTTTGAAATGTCATTTGAAAATAGTATTGGAAGTTTTTACTCAGTCTAAACTTCGTTTTTCCAGACTTACTTTAACACCGCATCACTTTTTTCTTGAGTTGTGTACAAAAATATGTTAAGATATTATTGTCTGTCGGTCGGGAATGCCACTTTATTCGGTTTCTCGTTTGTTGTAATTTGCTATCGAAAGCACGAACGCCTTGGAAGCGCGTGGTGGGGGGATCTCTCGCAGCTGAAGCCGGCGCCACAAGCCACAACCGCCGCGACACATGCAGCAGCTGGGAGGACGACGACGACTACGAGCTCTGACGTCATTCTATTCGCGTTTCCCGTCCACGAAGTCACTGCTCCTTCCCACTCTTGCAATAACAACACGAATCCTCCCTAAGCCCCACGCACTTGACTTACACTTATTGTCTCTCATTGTGACTGTCCTTCGTTCGCTCAATTAAGCTATTCGCGCAACTTTTCACTTACGTCACGTGGAATTGGGTTCGACGATCCTTGCAGGAACGAAGCGAGTTATTACTCTTTTTAAAATTTCTTCCCAGTTAGGTAGATAGGTTAGTGAGTTAGTGAGATTGTTAGTGAGTTTGTTTGTTACGTTGTTAGTGAGTTTGTTTGTTACGTTGTTAGTGAGTTTGTTTGTTACGTTGTTAGTGAGTTTGTTTGTTACGTTGTTAGTGAGTTTGTTTGTTACGTTGTTAGTGAGTTTGTTTGTTACGTTGTTAGTGAGTTTGTTTGTTACGTTGTTAGTGAGTTTGTTTGTTACGTTGTTAGTGAGTTTGTTTGTTACGTTGTTAGTGAGTTTGTTTGTTACGTTGTTAGTGCGTTTGTTTGTTCGTTAGTATGTTTGGACCAAATCTTTCATCTGAATTTTAAACGTGTTCCCCTAGACTGATTGAGCTGAAATTTTACACTCATATAAACTCGAGAACAATGCTTTATTATGATGTCTAACTCAAATGAAAAGCTTGTCGCGCGAATTTTATAGAAAATATATTCTTTGGCGAACACTTACTTACCAACCAATCACTGTGTAAGGAAATTAATTGGTATCTATTTTCATAAATGTTTCGCGCGACAAGCTTTTGAAGACATAAATCAACGTAAATATTTAATCATTTTCTGCGATATAGATAGTAAATACGTTTATTTTTATTAGGATCTATTAATGTGAAATGTGTATGTAAGAACTGTGACAATTTGACATTGCATTACCTTTATGAAAACCTAAAATTATTTTATTCGTTTTAGTACATTGTTTAAATAAAAGCTTGTTTTTAAAAACTTTTTATTTATTTTTTAAAGGCTTTATTTCTAATGAACTTAAGATCTACTGATCAGACATTAAATAGAAACTTTCCCTTCCTGAACCCTCCGGGTCTCCCTCCGGTTTCCCTTCGAGGCGGATTTTCACATAGACGGAAATGTCATTAATACTTTTGTTATTATTAATTTCGAATTTGTTACTGTACATACTATCTACGATTCATTTTGGAATAATAAATGGGTAACAGTAGGTTTTATTTAAATAATTACGTTTATAAATATTAAATCCACCATTTCCTTTGGACCCTTGATCGGAGTTGATGGGATGGGCGCTTGCTTGTTTGCTATAACTGGTCATACGTAGTTTGCAACAGCTTTTTGACAAGGTTTATTGTTACTTAAGTTTTTTGTAAGAGAAATTAATTCCAAGAACAGTGCTCTGTACTCTAAGCAGTTGCCTCTAGGCAAATATCTTAACCGAATAGTGCGCTTCTCCCGTTATCCGATTGCTCTGCCTTGTATAAATATACATCTTCCATTTTTCTGTGATTCTTGTTTATTTGACATAGTATGTGAAAAGTATTATAATGAACAAAATTTTATTGCCGAATTTATACAAAAATATCAGTTTTTGGGATCCCTGATGCTGAAAAATTCCTTTCGTCTGTCCCTAGAGATTGACGAAACGGATCAGCGAATTTCTTTCGTGCAGACACTAGTGCTCTAGTATATTTTTGACTTCAATCTAAAGGGTACATCACATTAAGATTAAGGTACAATGGAGACAATTTCTCAAAAGAGGCTCAACTCAATAATTTTGTTTTAAAAATGAAGTGTCATTGGTATGTATTTTGTCCGCTTTAAAGGTATTTCGCTTCAATGTTTGGCGTAAACCCGTAAAAATTCATGTCTGTTTTGCACTGCATTCCACTACATGGTACTGTTCAGTGAGTTTAAAGAGAAACCATGTGTCATTGTAAATGCACTAATCAGAGAAAGTACTCTTTTGGGAAACTGAATCATTGATGAGATAAAATACAAGTAGAAACTGATACGCCATGGCACGTCTGATACGTGTTTTACGACATAAATAAAAAATAAAAAAGAGAATTCAGTTTTCTCTCGTAGGCTGTGGATGAATTTTGAACCACTAGTGTGTTTTTCAGTCTTGTTCTACTAATTATAAAGACGATAATAACTTCGGATTACATTTTTGACAGCTATTGCAGAATTGCGTTCTAGTTCCCAGCGTTGCGTCTATTTAAAGCTATAAATATTGAAATGTGAGAAAGAAAACCGCAATCGCACATTTCACTCTAGTGGTAAATGTTGAGAAATATTAAAGAGGAAAGACGAACAATGAAGCAGGAACTGATCATTATCTGTATGCAACATCCAAGTCCTTACTACAGCAATTACGTTACCCTCTACTATTTAATGATCGATATATAAATTGGTGGAAATTTAAAATCGTTACTCGCAAAATGGAAGAGACTTTGCGCCATTCTCCTGTATCGGACCAAAAGGGGAGGTAAAAACATTCTAGGGGAGAAAGAAAGTGAGTGAAATTATTTCGTTTGGCGAGTGACGATGGGGCACCTTCCTCCCTGTCCTTCAAACTCCTCCACACGTCCCCGCAATCCGTAGGTCAAATATTCCCGTATTTTCTTTAATCAACGCATTTAGATGCATTTTCAAACTTCGTCACTCGTTAAGCAGATGTTAATGATTTTCGTGAATAAATTAACAAGACAACATTTAAATAATGCACTGTTTCTTATTTCGTGTTAACCGATCTAAACTTCAACTGACAGTAATAGTCATACATAATAATCATTACATCTTCTTAAACTGGTCGTAACGTTTATCATAGAACAAATTTGCAGACGAGATGAAACACCAACTTTCTTAAGTTTCTGCATTTTAACAACTACCGACTATAATTTAACAATTATTTGTCGNAACATTGGCAGATCTAGACCGTAAGCAGGGGGGGGGAGCTAACCGGTGAGCATTTTTGTTTAAAAAGTATGATTTTACAACACAAATTGTATAAATAAAATTATCAAATAAATAATTAACAATCTGGTATTGTTAATAACAATAACCATTATTTATGAGAACTCTTATTAATATGGTATTATTAATTTTATAATCTGGTAACACTTTTACAAAGTATGCCATTTATCAACTTCAATTTTATGTCTCAAGAGTTCAGATCCAAAGGTCCCATAGATCCGCCACTGACTGTCAGCAATGTTCAACAATAATAATTACTCTAAGCCGAAAACAAGACATTGGAAATTATTTTCCGCTGACAACTTTCCAATTTTGTTTTGGGATGAAAAATATATTACTCGTCTTCCTTGAAGGTGTCTATTTCTTTGAGTCCCACACAAAAGAATTCTTTCCCTCTTTTTGACGATATTGATCACAGACAATATCCTTAATATTTGCCACCACGAAGGACATATTTTTATTTATTTATTTATTTGTACCTATACAGGCAACAGTCACAACTGAAAAATGCCCGAATATACGCGCAATGAAAGTAATGTTACAATTTTAGCAATAAGGACGTAGCATAATAATATCATCAATAATCATAATATAATCAATAGTAAGCAGAATCGTAACAGTTAATAATAGTAAATTTGTTGTTGATTTGATGTTGACGTCTGTGGGAGGAGGTTTGGTATCTCGCAGAAGTATTATTGTCCAGGGCTCGTTTGAAGGTTAGGAGATTTCTAACGGTGACTATATGTTACGGGAGTCCATTCCATTCATCTTCAACTCTGTTTCCAAGGAAATGTTGATATTGTTGAAGGCTGTGACGGCGTTTGATTAATTTCGTACTGGGGCCACGTAGCAGAGGGTTCTCGGAGGGACAAAAAATATGTCCGAGTTCTGCGACATACTGCCCATGAAGTGTCTTGTAAGTTTCAAGCAAGTCACCTTCGAGAGACAATCAGTTCTCTTGTTAATGCAATGATTCGCAAATTGCTTAGCTGTGTCAGATTTATTCCAACACGTGATGTATTTGAATTTTTTTTTTCTTTTCTCAAAGAGCGACATCCAGACGTAATTTCTTTGATATACTCTTTGCACCAGAAAAGAAACGTAGATTAGTGTCGATTCAGATGTCTTGGAAAGTCGCTGAAGAAAAGCGCAATGTCAGTTGTGCGATGCAATACCTCTGTGATGAGTCACAAGCTGCTTTCCGTTCGATTGCTTGGAACTCTGTTTTTACTTTAAATCAGACTTCGATTCAATGAACGCGTACTATACTTCGAAACATCGTTTTCTTTTCGGAATGGGATCCAGTAGAAATTTTTACTTGGATATGTATTTGCACGTAGTGGCGGATGTAGACCGTAGTCAAGGGGAGGGGAGCTAACCGGTGAGCATTTTTGTTTGAAAATTATGGTTTTACGACACGTTTTTAAATATTACCTTTAAATAAAATGCATCAAATAAATAATTAACAATCTGGTATTAATAACAATTATTTACTAAAGTTATTAATATAGTATTATTAATTTCATTTTTTGTATTATTAATAACAATAACAATTATATTATTAATAACAATAACAATTATATTATTAATAACAATAACAATTATATTATTAATAACAATTATAAATAATAATTAATAATGTGGTAACACTTTTACAAAGAATGCCATTTATCAACTTAAATTGTATCTGTTACGAGTTCAGGTCCAATGGGGGGGGGCACTATAGCGAAATGTTCATAAAAGTGGATACAAATTAATTTCATAGAGCATTGACAGGTTGGTAAGTAAGTACTTGCCGAAGTATGCATTTATGATTTGTGCCACAAGCTATTTGAAAACAAATAATTCAAATAAATAAAATATTAAATCATTTTCAGCGATAATGATTGTAAGTATGTTAATTTTTGATAGGATCCATGGAGGTATTTGCATTTGACATTACGTTACTTTAATAAGAACCTTCTTATCTTATTCGTTTTAGTACATCGCTTAAATAGAAGCTTGTTTTTGAAAAGGTTTTTTATTTTATACTTTCTAGTATTAGCATTTGTTTATTTATTTGTCATAATAATCTTGCTTGTTCATTTGTAATACTCAATACCTTTTAAACACAATCTTGAATTAAGATAAATAAATAGCATAAATGATGTGGCATCCGTGAGATACACCTTCCGATAGCATAAACATCTTTTGAGAAATGATCGTAATGATAAGTTACGAAGTTAAAACGAAAAGTGTAGGTTATGCAATGCGTTGTACGTATATGAGAGAGACGGGGAAGCTTCCCGTAAATAATTCGTCCCGAGTTATCTCGGAATAAAATCGTTTAAAAAGTTTTTATTGGAAACAGACATCATAATATTGCATTGTCAGAGGGTTTGCCAAATTTCAGTTCAATCGGTTGAGGGGATGTGATATAAAATTCAGTTGCAAGATTTGACCCAAACATACGAACTAACAAGTGAAGTTAAATGGAAGCTTGTAAAGGAGTACGGTGTGATGGGGGAAAATACGTAGATACATCAAGAAAAAAACTAGAACAGGTTTTTTAAAATTTAATGTAAGAGAATAACTGCAGTATTTTGTGTAATGAATATTTATTGGGTGAGTTTATGACATTAGTTTATTCTTAAATGTATTAAATCAAATTTCGGTTTCTCTGTATAACGATATCTTTTTAACGATGTCCACGCTCAGTCCTTTTTGATATCGTTATAGAGAGCCCGGGACGGTAGTTTGTTCCTTTCATTTTAAAGAATCAGGACTTTCAAAAGCAGTCACCAGGTTGCTGGTTAATGGTATAAGATGTCTCGTCCGTTCTTGACAGTCATTAGTCTTTGAGAATAAGATGCCAAGAGAGACAGATGGCAATTACAGTGCGCATCCAGCGTGTACACCGCCCTTCGTTTAATTAGTCACTCCCTCACTCTATACTACGGTCGTCCTCCTGCCTCCTCCGACTCATCTTCTTCCTCGTCCACTATCCACTAACAACTCTTCACATTCGAGAAACTATAATTACCACGTGGTTGATACAAAACAGTGTTGACAGGTTTGAAATACTTCTTTGTTGAACATTTCTTTACTTTTTAAATATTTTTTGTAAGTAATTTCTTAGCTTAATACTAAAACAAAAGTCTTTTACTGGAGACATTAAAAAAATTGAATGCAAGAGTTTATTGGAAACTGGCTGTTGCATTATTTCACATCCTTGTTGCTTGTGTCCTGACAGAAAGAGGAGTGAAAGTGTCACGTGCCCCTCTTGTGTCTTCTTCTTCTTCTGGACCGGTATCCGGTTCCTGACTATTGACGGGGAAGGAAATCTGGAACACCCTCCATACTCAAAGATCTTAGTCGTTAAGTAATAAAAAATAATCTTTTATTGCTACAAACTCATGTACATTTATATCCCTACCTCTACTAATAACCCCTAATCACCAAGTCCACCATTGCCTCTATTCCACTACACAACCCCCAGCTGAGCGCACCTCTATCGTGAATTACAGTCCCACTTTCCTTCGAATTGAAAGATTATTTGACCAGCAACCTCCGACACTATACAACAGTCACTCACAAAACAGACAGTCTTCATCATTGGGCCGTTTTCTGATCTGCAGCAAAAAAAAAAAAGAAAGTTTTGTCTGATAGTTTTGCGAGGAGATACGTATATTTTATCCCTGTAACTTTTGAAGTTTACGCTATTTTCAGATTAGATTTTTTAATGGTGTGCGAACATTTTCGTTAATTTATTTTTATTCTATCCGACCTTCTTAATTCATTAATTTGACTTTCGCTGTATTTAATATATTTGTCATTAGAAATATGTTTTTTTTTTCTTTTTATGTCGTATTATATTTAAGTACACTTTTAAGTATGCATCAGTTCGTTGTCATTACATAGATTTAGAATACAAAATTTTAAAAAAATTGTTTTAATTCGAATAATATAAATTTCAAATTTCTACAATACTGCTACATCGATTGAATTGTATCAAGAATATATTTTGCTCCGTCTATTTTGTAGGTAAATGGCATATTCTCAGTGTTATGAGAGAGCGAGCTGATAACACTTCATGTTGCAGCACATACACTCGGTAAACTTTTTCTTTATCATCTCTTGCTGCAGTTTCCGTATTCCTCCATTCCGATTCGTGGGCAGGTGGAGATGGACATAGAGACTCACACCTACAAACCTCTTCCCAGAATTCGCGTGATAAAGTCGATTCTTTCCTACTTTCAATTTTTGCAAATTTTTCCTTCGTATTATATATTTGATCCCAATTTGACTTATCAACACTGCTTTTATCTTTGAAAAATTCGTAACTATATTTCAAATTAATTTGTTAACTCCTAAATGGAGAAACAAAACTTATCGTGATCATAGTATTATCGATGTAGGAACAATGTCGATATTTCAGAGGGATAACGGAAATGAACCAGACAAGCGAATAGAAAGATTTGCGAATAGAATTTAAAAGATCCCGTCTAATTGAATTTCCAACTGTCACGCCCTTTAGAGGAAATTGGCCTCTTGGAAACTGACAAGGAATTAATGACTGGAAGTGTGAGTCTTCATTAGGTCATCAGCTGACTTCACCACTACAACACAACGGGTTGAGTGTCAGTAAGGTTTTGATAGATAACTCCGGTAGAATCACCTCGTATCATTGGATATCGCTCTTTTTTGCGACGTTTTTTTATTCAGAAAATGCAGAGATAACCAAGAGATTCGAGAGTAGAATGAACTGAACAATTGCTGTAAGCTCTAAACATTATTTCGGATCAGTTAACAAACGATATCAATCAAAACATTCAAACGAGAACACTCCATGTTGAAGATTTGCTATCAAATACAACAGTTCTAATAAAGGAACATAATCCTTCTCATTTCTCCACAAAACTTCGAAGAGATGTGGTAGCAAAGTGTTTCCCTCTCGCTTACACCACTTTCTCTTGAGACTCTTTGAGAAACAAAACCGCGGAAAATTCTCACATTTCCATCTCAATTCGGGCTTATAATTTAATTAACTGGTATTTCTCTCTGCTTTGTCAGTTGTTCTACGGGAACGGGGTTTTCGTTTGCTGTACAAAGCTTCCTTCCAAACTGGGACAAATGTTCCATAATTCCCTCCTTAGAATGAAAAGATGAATTAAGAGAGCTTTTTCTTGTAAAGCCTCTCAAATTGCTGTTGGAGTAAAATATCACATTTGATGTTACAGGACTATGAGTCAACCTCTTCCGTTTCCAGTTTATTGAATTTGTCTGCTTTATCAGTTCTTTGCGAAGCAGTAAGAAAACTTGTTTCCAGATCCGAATTTATTGGTGGGTGGAGTCTCTCTTGGAAGAGGCTCTCAATGCAGGTGCATGGGAAGTTCTTATATTTAGAATAGAAATAATGTCCTCCCTCAACATATGGCATTCGCATTAGGGACAAGATTACAGGGTCATTTTACAAAAAGGATATTTCTCTTCAAAGTCCATATTATTTCTGTAATTTCCTTAAGTTGGTCACCAAAATGGCTCGTTCTTAATTTATAGTAATTAAAGTTTTATCCCATTGGTGAGAGAATTTACTCCTCGTTCAACGCGAAATCTGTTATTGTTCGCTTTTTCTTTCTAGTTGGATTGATGTCAACAGTAAAATATATAGGGGCGAAAACGTGGTTAATTAATTTTACATTTTCCTTCATGAACATGATTTGTTATGTTTTTTTACGCGTAAACGAATAATTTATTGCCAAATATGTTAAGTTATTCAGTGACTTTAAATCACAGCACGTGCTGTGATTTCATTTTAGTTAATCTTGGAATACCATTTTTTTTAGAATAAAATTAAGATACAACATTGTTGTAAAATTCAGTTCAGTTAGAAGTTGTTTTCCTCAGTTTGGCATCATCGAGTCTATTAAACCAATTTTGTTCTTAGTTTATCAAAATATTTGGGTATATTTTGTTCAATTAAGTACTAAATGGAAATGATCAAATTCCTCGCACCGTCGAATTAGCAAATATGGGCAGTTCCATGTTAAGTGGATCAGAGTTGTATGGACTGATAAAATAATTTTGAAAAACATTTTCTAATCAAATTCTGTCTCGACTCACCCGCACTTTCAGACTGAGATGCGATCGGCATTTTTAACTGCCAATTTTCCTTTTTATCACTTTGAAATGAGTTTGAAAATTTCTTTAATTTCCTGTCGAAAGCGAATTTCAGTTTTAAAAGATTTCCACATTTTTTTTCTCGTTGCCCGTTTTGGTTGTAACTTTTTGGTCAGATTCTTGCTTTGCCGGGAAAATTAAAAAATTAAGTCGAAATCACCATTTTTCTAACTTTAACATCTGTATACATTCCTCTTCTCCGTTTTGCTTAAAATATCCCTTTTCTTCTTCATGCTTTTTTGTAAAACAAATTTTCTTTGGGTATAATTGGGTATTTAGTTGAAAATTCAATGATCAAAAATAAAATATTTAATGCATCATCACTCATTGTTTTTTGTTTTTTTGTTTCCCACCGAAAGGAAGTCTGCAACCAAAAGTATTAAAAGCAGTTTCGGATTCTATGGAAACTTCGTAGAAAACTTTTGACGCATTTCTTTCACCCCAGAAGCTTTAGTCTTCTTAGCCAGTTTCGGGGCTTCCCTCTCCCCGATGTGGGACCCATCCCCCGACTTACAGACATCGACTTCATGTCGAGTGAGTGAGTGAGTGAGTGGCGGCCTTATGTCCCGCTGTGCTCCGAAGATTTTACTCCAAAGATCGGGAACCGAAAAAAACCCACGAAGCAGATGTGAGGTCCATCAGCAGTGTTGAAAAATATCGACAATAATTTTTGTTGAAAATCGTCGACATTGAAAATTCTTGAGACTTTCATGTGAAACTATGTTATTGAAAATTGGTTAAACTCAATTAATCAAAAGCACATGTTTGTAGCTTTTTTTCAGGTGTGAATTCAGAATATTGAATGTTCTAATATATTTGTGTCCGTTTAACCTGCTCTGAAAACGTATCGAAGGAAACTCACCTTGGATTGTTATATGCGTCACGTTAGATCTTTCTTCTTGAAATTGAGTCAACTCTTGTACTCAAAGTCACTTTGATACTTTGCCTAAAACTATTCAATACGGCTGTCTTACACAAATTGCCAACCTGTACGAAACAAATCCTGGAAGCGCACTCGCGAAAATTTCAAGGAAAGCGTGGTAGGAAAATTTCAGGAAAAGCGTGGTCAGAAAGAATTCAAGTAATATCTAAATAAATATTAATAGTAGTCACAAAAGTGACTATTTCCTGTGAAGAAATACAAGGTAATAACACAACAAGACAAAAAGTATTCGTTCCACACACTCGATGCAGAAAGAACAGAACAGCGCCACAAGAGCAAGTGAAGTGATTGTTGTCCGAGGTTGGTTATGAATTCAATTTCGAATGTCTTGCCAACAGAACGCGAAGTACAAATATCATTACTCTTATGGACGATGGCGAAGAAGAAGCGTTGGCGACATTGAGTACAGGTTCTACACCAACATCAAGACTGTTAGACTTACAATAAATAAATAAATAAATATATAAATAAATTACGGTCAAGAGAGCTGTTACAAACTGTGTATGACCACATTGAGGGCAATAGAGTAATTTACTGCGACTAATACAAAATAAACTAATGAACACAGTGCATTTCCGTTCATGTCCTTTTTTCAAGTTGAATTTCTCGAAGCAAAGTATGATGTCTTTTACTATATGATTTTTTCAATACTTTCTTCGTTTTTCTCTTTTTTGTTGTACTTTGTATGCATTATGTAACTTGGCTCTTTATTCCTGCCCTGTTTTTTCCCTCCTTTCATTCCTCTTTTTTCCCTCCTTTCATTCCTCTCTTCTTCTTCTTCTTCTTCTTCTTCTTCTTCTTCTTCTTCTTCTTCTTCTTCTTCTTCTGCTTCTATTCCTCCAACCGCTGTATAACCGCTGTATTATGTACGTGTACATTTCGAAACCGTGCCTTGTTGCATTTTTTTGTTACTTCCTGAGCTTTAAAAAATTAAAGGAAAAAATTAAAAATAGTTTATCATCGCTAAAAAATGTTTCACTTTAAAAGAGTGTCATATTTGTTTGTTCTGTTTCAGGAGAGCGGCGGCGGCGGCGGTACTGGTGGGGACGAGTACTCTGTGGCCAGCTTCTTGGCGCGCCTCGGGCTGACGCTGGAGGGAGCTGGAGGGCGCTTGTTGGACAAGGAGCGAGCGGACGAGGAGCCCAAGGAGGAGGATGATGGCCGCAAGTCGGCGGAGGTGAGAAACAACACACCTTTCACATTTTATCTTCATTAATTCGAAATAAAAAATATAAAAGAATCATCTTCTGGAGAAGATGAACAGACCATTTTGTCTTTAGTAAAAATGGTCATTGAGCGGCCATCTGTTAACGCCGAGTGGCCATTCATTTTATATAGTCACTAATGGCCGCACCATGGCCATTTATTTCAAGTGGTAACCAATGGGCGTTTGGTGATAACATATAGCCACACCTATGGCCACTATTAGGAGAGGTGCTTTAAATAAACTATTGTTTTATTGTGGAAGATTATTTTATTTATCCTTAAATTATGATTTACGAATCCCACAAGATATCGGTTGAAACCACAAATGTTAAACATCAACATTTCTTACTATTTTGAGTTTCTTTTAAAATTACAATGGGTTTAGCGTCCTGTCAATTTGTTACTTGGCTTCTATGCACTCAATCGAAATTTAACCGCCTGTGAGTAGAGTTGTATGGGAAGCAGGTTGTACAGGAAATTCTACATTCTTAATCGAATTAACCAGCGGTCACTAGCAATACCTAGCAGGAAATCTAATTGCCTACCCTAGTTTCAATTCAGTTTGTATTTTAAAACAGACTATTACAAAATAGAACACAGTTAAAATATTTGATGACGATATTTCCAGAATCTCAAAATAATATTTATAATGATACCTCAACTTTGGCAATTGATTAAGTATGGCAGGAGAAAAAAGATATTTATAAAACAAATTACCTCTCAGAAATGTAAAATGATGTATCAAAATTTTACCAGGAATAATCAACAGACCATTTTTTATGTATTCACTACTTCTTCCGGAACCAAACACGTTTCGGAGGATTTGGTCATCAGTGGTTCTACAAAGTTGTCACGAAAATACTATAAAAATGACGGAAGGAATAAAAATCTGATAATAATAAACTTTATTGTCAAAAAAGCAGTTACAAACTGCGTATAACCAAGTGGAGGAAATATAAATAACAATATAAAATATTGGTAGTTATAAATTATCAAATATTTTACAAATTAAACAAATGTTTAATATACCCAAAAGTGAAGAATTGATCGTTGTTTTTCCTTCTGTCCTTTGCATTCTTTTTGCGTCATGTCATTTGTATTCATGTGCCCGCCACGCTTTCAGATTTCAAGGAGTTGTTTCGTACTAGGTATGGCGGTCTTCGTGTCGCTAGCTGACTCGCAGCTCGTACCCATAACACTTTTATTTTGATCTCGTGTGACGTGATCCAGGCTCTATTACCCCGTGGCTGGAATGTCTGGTCAATATGTGCGATTAAGTGACATTAATAGAGTGGAGACTATGTCTCAAGGGCCTTACAGTTCATTCTGGTGTGGTGTTTATGGTAAGAGCTACTTGCTGGTGGCATCGTGAAACGGTTCATCGGTAGTTCGTAACGACTCTCCAGCAGTGAGCAGCTTCCTAACCTAACAGTCGCGAACATAATTTTTTTTAAAATTAGGAGAGTGAAATTAGAGGCAACTTCTAATTTCTTCAAAAGAAGAACAAAGATAAAGAAATTAGCACACAAAAAATGCACATGCGCGGAGAATCGCTACGGGAAACGGGAATAAAAAATTTGTAACATTGCCGAACGATTAAGAGGTATCAAAGCGAAAAAATATTATAGGGAAATAAGGTAGTACAAAGCAATGTTACAAATTATAGTATATTGAGTGGGAGAGAGGAAATGATGAACTGTGTGTGTGTGGAAAATTCAATCAAGCAAAATTTAGAACTAGATGGCCAGGCATAGGGAATCTAGAAGCATTGGGGGATATCTGAGGAACAGAGAGTAATGGATTTCAATATTGTTTGGTGAAATTTATAATGAAATGATAGAAATGACTATTTATCAACATGTATAAAAGTGCAAAATATATAGTGCCTTGGTAATGTTCTAATTGCCATAGTTACAGTCGAATGACGCAAGAATGTGAAGTAAGATTCTACGGTCATTGAGGTAAAAAATATCATAAATTTTAAGAATGCCTGAACAGAAATTAATCTGTGACGTGTATTAACTCTGCGAATCAAGGGGCGACTGGAAAATATTAATGAAGGCATAGGAGATGCCGGGAATCAGAACGTCAGCATTAAATTGTGAAAATAAATTAACAGATACTAGAACCTGAAAAATTAATACAGGAATCCTGAAATTTTGTCTGTTGAATGCATGGGATCTGGAGTTGTGTGCAAAATTATTAAATGAAAATAAGTTTTGTAACAAGAAAAAAATGTTTGATACTAGTTATCTCAGTGAGGTAATTATTTGTTAAATGTTAATTTTTTTTCAAATTTGCAATTTCAAATTTTAATATATTCTATCATTTTCACATCGATTTATATTTTTTTGTACGATTGTTGAATCACTGATGAACTTTCTTTGATCGAAGATTTTTTCCACGAATGAGGTGTTTTTTTTCTCTATGGTACTTCGGTGAACTGTTCCAAAGTATCTCTGTCCCGATTCGTGAAAGCAAATGCGTATAAAAAAGCGAGCGCGTGTGTTTGTGTGGTACACAGAGCCAGGGCAAGTCTGAAGAGGATGTGCGCGCGTCGGCTTCGACCCCCGGCAGCGACGGCTCGGACGCGNGCGGCGGCGGCTGCTGCGGCGGCGGGCGGCGGTGGTGGCAGAAGCATGGGCAGCCTCTATCACGGCACGTGGCCCGTGGAACACGCGCTGTGGAGGAGCGGCCCTCCCAGCATCGGCGCTCGGAGTAGCCTCGACCAGGTGACTACTGACACATGATTTCTTGTGTTAAGAAGAGTTGATGTTTATTTACCTTTCATTGTCTTTGAACAAAAACCATGGAATAAATTGCTCTTGTGATTGGGCCGACAAAGTAAAAATGGTAAAATGCGAAAGAATTTGGCGCTAAATAGTTTTCATTCCGAATTGCTCACTCAAAAGGAATGTGACTGTTCAATCCGTAAGAGACACCACAAATTTTTAAGGAAGTGAAATGTGTTCAGATATATGCGATGTGTTCTTTGCTCTCAGTTCAGGGAACACTCGCATCATCCTTTCAAATTAAGAGTCTTGCAATATTAGCTTTCATTCACTGATAAGATTTAGTTTTCATCTTTCAACCAGACAGGCAGAAAGGGGCTTGCAAAATGAGACAGTAGCGCACTCACAACATACAAGGCCCGAGGAGGGAGTCATATTGGAGGCCCCCTATTCCATCCACACACCTACACGATTTCATACTGTTTTAAGGATTTTATTAAAGAATTTCAAAGTAAAATTGGGGATGTACTTAATAAGAGGATCAGCTATAGGTATTTTATTGTTATAATAAATTTATAGTTCTTATATAAATTTTGGTAACCGTTTTGGAAGCCCTTTACAAGATGAGTCTCGGGGCGGACCACCAACGCCTCCGTCTAGGTGCGCTACTGGAGAGAGGTCTTCACTGAAGATAAAAATGTTAGTTGGGGGATTAAAGATTAATTGGATAATATTTCTTTGGAGATACCTACTTATCAGACTACGTAGTATTGTGTAATGCGGTCGAAATGAGACCAATACAAACCCCCAAACTGCGAGAAAAGATTTGGATGTTAAATCCAAATTCAGAGTAAGATAAGGATTTCTTTAAAAACTTTGGGTGTCACATTCCTACCTTACTGTATTCGAGCTATAATTTGGGATGTCACATCTACGGTTTGTAGAAATCCATTCATTTTAATTTTCTTTGGATGTGACATCTAATCCTAAGGTACTCATATCCAAGAGAGCGTATTTTAAGGAACTTTCGCTGGAGAATTTTACGCGCACAGAGGGGTCTATATTACTTCTTAGACCGGGATCCGGTTCTCCACAGAAAAAAGTAATTTTGGAATTATCATGGTTTTAATTTATTGAAAATGTTGTTAAGTATCTAGAATAAAAAGGCCCCAAAGTTTAATTGACCTAGAAACAAAAATTATGGGACTTGATTTGAAACAGTGTTTGTAGTAACGTTTGAGCTAACATTGAGTCAAAAAGCGCAATTTGCTTATTCGCTATCTTTGTCTAATATTTGACGACGGACTCCAACCCAAGCTACAAGTCCCTCTCTAGTGCTTTTGGGATACGTTGTATTTTCCTCTGTTCGGGCCTCGCACGGCGTGGTGTAAAGAAGCATGAGAATAAAGCTGGCTGTTTCTGCCTGTGCTCAGGCTGATCTGGCGAGCGTGATGAGCTTCTCGTCGGGAGCGGGGCCGCCCACGTGCGTCGCCATGGACGGAGGAGACGTGTCTGTGTCCTCTCACCACTGTACCGGCGTCACGACCCATCACCAGCAGCTGGGAGCGAAAGTGGAGATGGTGTACGGTCTGCTGTCCATGCTGGGCGCGCACGATCGCCAAGACATGAGCGGCACCTTGCTCGCCATGAGCGCCTCTCCCGACGCGTGCCTCGCCATGCGCAAGTCAGGTGAGTACTACAGCGCCAGTGGAACCCAACACATACCTCAAACCTCCAGATTGACTCTGGTCGACTCGTACTTTTTTTATTTTCATGTATTCTGACCAGTCATGCTCTAGTGAAAGTGGCCATTGAGTGGTCGTCTGTTAATCCTAAACGGCCATTCAATTCGAGTGGTTACCAATGACCGGGCCATTGATGGCCATTCAATTCAAATGAGCACTAATAGCCGTTTTGCGATAACAAATGGCCATCCCTGTGGCCATTTCACTAGTGTCTCCCTTTTGTTGCCCTGTATGTAACTTGCAAGGCTCATTTTAATTAATAATTCAGTTGTTATTCTCGCCTTGTCTGCTTCCATATATTCTTGACAATCTCCTCTATACCTGGTTTATCTTTATCTTTTGAAAAGATCTTTGTTATCTTTTGAAAAGTATGGTGAGTAGTTGGTCTTCGTGTGGATTGGGGAAGATCCCGCATGAATTAGGCGAGTTCCGTATCTATTTATTTATTTTTTGTCGTTTGTAAAATCCCTATCGATATCTACTGAAAATATGAAGCACATAAGTAAAACCGTTCGTTTGTAGGGTGAATTATCTTTCCTTGTTGACTCCATCTTCTCATTGATACCCTTTCGTATTACGGGTGACACTCGCCTTTTTACATAAAGTCTATAAATTTAAAAAAATTCATCCAATTTCGAAGCTTTGAACTTTTCCGTCTCTGCGTTACGCGTCTGTGATGCACTCGCTCATACATACACACACACACATACACAAAATATATACGTATATAGATAACATATATACGTATATGTGCAATAATTTCCTACCGGAAATATTACCATTTTTCAATATTCCCTTCCCCTCCATAACGTTCCTGCAACTATAACACTTACCCGACCCTACTGTTCCCTAACACACACTACTTCCCTCACGTAACTAAAAGAAGTTGTTGTTGCTTTTCGGAAAATGTGAGAGACAAATTATGATTCTGTAATAATAATAATAATAATAATTATTATTATTATTATTATTCCCCAAAAATATAAAAGATATTATGAAATTGAATGTCTTCAAATCCGCGGTTAAAAGCTACCTCCTGCTCCATTGCTTCTACGATGTAAAAGAATTTATGAATTTTAATAAAAGTTAAATCTGTCTTGTACTTTATCGCGTCATTGTTGTAGTACTTTTAACATAACTTATAACAATTTCAAAAACTATTTTCTTGCACGATGTTGTGTTGTAATTGTTCGTACGTCTGTGCTCTAACTGGGCTGTTGAGAGCGTGGATTACAGTGACAAACTTTAAGAGTAATATGCACCCTACATAACCTACAGCATAAAAGTTTGCTTTACGTAACCAAAAAGCAAAAAATGGTATTACAAACTCCCCTACGAGATGAGTTACGTAATTTGTGGACGGCCCCAAAAACTGTTAATGGAGGAACGGAACCTGCCTTGACGATGATCTTAATCCTTCCGTTTGCTCTTCGCAGGCTGTCTACCTCTCCTGGTGCAACTCCTTCACGGCGGCGAACAGTCCGCGGAGACGCGTCGACGCGCGGCGCAGGCGCTGCGCAACGTGGTGCACGCGGCGGCCGAAGCAGCGGCGGCGGGGGCGGGTGTGGGAGCGGCCGGAGCGGCGGCGGCGGCAACGGCCCCCGGCGACCACCATCGTGCCGACGACAAGCGCGCCCGGCGTGAGGCTCGAGTCCTCAAACTGCTGGAACAGGCGCGCGAATATTGCGAGAGGCTTCGCGAGCGCTGCCGCCGCCGGCGCCACCCCCACCCCCACCGCCCCCGGAGACACTCGTCCAGTCCGGAACACGAAGACGTCGACGACGACGGAGACGACAGCGGTAGCGATAGCAGCGGCTCCAAGAGCCACCACGACACGGACGACGCGACGAGGCAGCAGCATCTGCAAGAGCAAGAGGAACCAGAAGAACAGCACCCTGTGCCCACAGTAGCTGCCCTCATGAAGCTCTCTTTCGATGAAGAGCATCGGCACGCCATGTGCGAGCTAGGCGGACTGCACGCCGTCGCAGAGCTCATTCAGGTGATTTCATTGTTTAAGAAAGAGGGTGTTAAATTACGTGCCAGTCCCCACCACTGGAGGATCCAGGATTTTATTTTAGTTGGGGCTTCATTCGAGGGTTTGGGGCAAAAAGATGTGAAATTAAGAGTTTTAAGAACTTTATTTTACTACCTAATGCAAATAATAGGCCTACTAAACTGTTTTATTAGAAAGTTCTAAAACAGTATGCTTTTCATATTCTGAAGTTAACTTAGTCCTGGAAGCCTAAACTGTTCCTCACCATTAGACACCAAACCATATTATAATTTTAGTGTGTGCATTATAACCTCTTAATCAGGACCTGAGNAGACACCAAACCATATTATAATTTTAGTGTGTGCATTATAACCTCTTAATCAGGACCTGAGGCATGCCCAATGAAAGTTTTTTTTTTTCCGGATTTTACAGGTTTTATCTGAAAATGTGGTTTCACATGAAAAGATAGTTATATTCATATTTATCGTTATAATTTATATTTATCATTTACAGTTATAACAATACCTTAATGGTATAGACCAGTTTAAAAAAAAACAACAATGGAGGTGGCGATCACAAATTGAGCCAAAAGCCAAGAACGTAACATTAAAATTAATTGAAAACGGCATTATTTTAAATTAATGGTCTACGCCAATGATGCCGGATTATAGAATCTTCCAAATTATAGATAGCAAGACTAAAGAGATATCACTGTAGCATGTTGATCATTCTTCTACTTCAAAATTCTTATCTCAAATATGTGGAGATGTAATGTACCGCATTTACCCTTATATAGTTCCCCCTTTTTTTTCGAAAAAATTGCCTAAAATTGCTCTCCGTCGGTAGACTATGTTTGTAGGGTTTTTTTTCTTCTTCCAGGAAAACTGCTAATTTAAAAGTTTCGTGGGTGAAAACGAGTTAATCGAACTTAAGCCGTATTCGTAACGATTCACAAAGAAGATCGACGATCGATGATGGCGGGATTTGACGCTCATTCAAAGTGGAAACCGAACTGGTCCGTGTCGCCTAGAAATGACCGATTGCTGTCACCGTGCCGACCATGACACGCGATTCTGTCGAGACACTGGGATTTTCTTCGACAATACGAAAATTGGGCGATCGAAGAATGCTTTGACGCTACCTTCAAACTGCGAGTTCTAAATTATGCCAAGGCACATGGGAATCAGCCACTGGCACGAGAATTCGAAGTAGAGCCGAAGTCCATGCGGATCTGGCAATTTCAAGAAAAGTTGCAATGCACCAGTCAACGTTTCATTTTAAATAACTTATAATTATATTTATCTTTCAAAAAAGACTTTGGTTTACTCAATTTTTTTTTCTCCACATTTGGGATTATATTCGGGTAAATACGGTGCATCAGAATAAGTAAATACATCAGTGATGTTCATTTAAAAAATGCGAAGTTTGTCAATAATAAAAACACAAATTCATCAACAAGCGAGTTCCCATTCTTCTGGAGACGAAAATAAACAAAAATTGCATAAACAAATAAAATAATTATTAACCATTAAATGTTACTGTGACTCTTGTCTTATTCTTGAAGTAACTAATACTTATTCTTACCGCTCTTCTAGATGGACCATGAAGCTCACGGAAGTACAAGTTCTGATCCGAATTGCATTATCCTTCGACGTTATGCTGGTATGGCTTTAACAAACCTTACTTTTGGTGATAGTAACAATAAGGCTTTACTTTGTTCATTTCAACAATTCATGCGAGCGCTGGTTGCTCAATTGAGTTCTCCTAGTGAAGATCTAAGACAGGTATGTATGCGACTCTTCAAGAATTTCCATGCTAGTAAAGTATCTTAACTTTTATGAATGAGAGCATGGAAGAAAATTTAAGGTCTTGTGTGAATATAGGCAAAATGTTGTATTTTGAGTTTTTGAATTTAATTAAATGAAATTATTAAAAAAATTAAATAAAATATAATTAATTTTAAACTGAAACAAAGTTTTTTATCTGAAAAGAATTGTCTGATGAATGACTATGAAGAACCACTTTACAGAACTTAGTTGTGTCCTTCTAAAACTTACTACCTATCACACTTTGTAGTGAAGACAATAAAATATAACTTTACCTCAGTCATCTGAGAGATTGGACATATATCATCCTAGCTTTTCAGTTGGATTGTAGGTGGGTAGATTGCATTCGAAACTTCAAAGTAATCCCACTACTGTGGAGAATTTGAGAAAATGATGTGTGATTTACTTGAAAAATTAGATGTAGAAAGTGGGTTACTGGATTGCAAATAAAGAGAATCTCAAGACCTATAATTTTATCAATGAGGCTTACAGAGAATATGATTGCAGTCCATTAAATTAACTAAGTAATAGCAGGGTTTATAATTTTGTTCTGACACTCTTTTCAAATTGTCCGTGCCCTGTCTTAATTTTATTCCATTTATTTACTATCCATTCGGCTCACTCTCGGCTTGGGTGAGGGCGAGGGAATTGGAGAGGAGAGATGTTAAATCTTAGAGTGTGTGCCCATTAGAATAGCTTTGGACTATTCTCTTCCCACTAGGTGACTGCCAGTGTACTAAGGAACCTTTCCTGGAAAGCAGATAGTGCCAGTAAACAAACATTACGGGAAGTTGGTGCTGTTCCTGCATTGGTGCATGCTGCTATGGAAGCCAAAAAGGAATCTACCTTGAAGTCTATTTTATCTGCCTTGTGGAATCTATCTGCACACTGCAGCATTAACAAGGTTTGACTGAAACATTCTCTACAGGAGAAAATTTAGTGCAAGATAATGAAATTTGTTAGATTAATTAAAGGTTTTTAAACATATTGTGTTATATAAATTGACTTCTAATATTATTTTAGAATCTTCTGCAGGTGGACATATGTGCTGTGGATGGTGCTTTGGGATTCTTTGTGGACATGCTCAGTTATCAAGCCCCTTCCAAATCTCTAGCGATAATTGAAAATGCTGGTGGTATTCTGAGAAATGTTTCGAGTCACATAGCAATGAGGGAAGATTACAGAGTCGTTCTACGAGAACACAAATGCCTTCATGTTCTTCTGCAACAGTTAAAATCACCAAGCTTAACTATCGTGAGTAATGCTTGCGGCACTCTATGGAATTTGTCTGCACAGTGTGCGGAGGATCAAAGAACACTGTGGGAGATGGGAGCCGTTTCGATGCTCCGTAGCTTGGTGAGGTCGAAGCATAAAATGATCTCGATGGGATCTTCAGCTGCTCTGAAAAACCTCCTTTCTGCTAGGCCCGACAACAGCTTCCCTCCTCCCACAGATCCTGTCGCAGCGAGAATGAAGCTGACTCCCTTGCCTACTTTGCATGCTCGTCGACAGAGAGCTTTAGAGCAAGAGTTAGACCAAACCTTAGCAGAAACGTGTGACAACATAGAACCAAGCACTTCTCCTAATCAGTCTCATTCAGAGAGACACTATCATTCTGCTGAAAGACATTCGAGATTACACAGAAGTGCAGCTTATCATCGAGGGCCTGTTTCACGGTCCGATAGTCGAGACTCTGTCACTAGCACCCATTCTGATTCTGTGTATGAGCGAGTGAGCAGGAGTTCAGTAAATGTGTGTAATTATGGGCAAATGTCTCCTTCAGGAGATATACAATCTCTGTTATCTGCGACAGAATCGGTTGGTATGTCTGCTCTGCATAGTAGTTTAACTGAATCCGGAAGGTTACATTCCCATGTTCTCAGTGAGAATTTGTCTTCCGAGCGAAGATTCTTGAGACGCTATGTGAACTCCATGAAAGAAAGAGAAGAAAGGAAGAAAGTTCTTCCCCTTAATATTAGTTGTGAAGACAATGAGAGGCTGTCGAGCTCGGAACATGGTAGTTTCCACCGTAGTCGTTTGGGGCAGATTGAGGAGACTGTATGCCTCGAGAGAAGAGAAAACGGTGCTCAAGATGGAGTCCGAGAGACAAGTTTAGATGCTCAGAGAGGGGAAACTAAAGAGGTTGAAGAAAGTGAAGAAATTAGAATAAGCAGCAATGTTCAATTGAATGTCACGGCTCTTACTCCATCTAATTCTGTAAAACAAAACAAAAACATCTATGAAAGTACGAACTCGGCCAAACAGCATCCTCCGTTTACTACTATGGCTAGCTCACCTTATAATAGCTCTAGTAGTCGCACTCAGTATCAGCAAGGACATAACTCAACTGCTTACTCGAGAAATAAATACTCAGATTTGGGTTATGAAGAGGCTGAATCACAAGACCAACCTGTAGATTATAGCCTTAAATATGTGGAACTCCCTGTTAATACTCATACAGAAACAGATGAGATCAAGTCTTCTCAAGGAGGAGAAAGATCTAGAAATGAACCAGTTTATCCTGTTATACCCAGGAATAAACAGAATCAAAATAATTTAGGTCAAGGTTTCTCCTACAAAAATCAAGTAACAAATGGTATTTCGGTTACTTCCAAGAACATGAAAATGAATGTTGTGTATGGAGATTATGCAGAAACTGATCTCGACCAGCCGACCGACTACAGCCTCAAGTACCCAGAAGAGGAGGAGGAGGAGGAAGAGGAGGAAGAAGAAAACTATACCAAACGCAGAACAATGGAGAGAACTGAAAGAGGGTACTACGAATCAACTCTGCACGAAGATACCCTGAAGACGTACTGCACTGAAGGTACCCCTTATGAGACTCCCTGCAATTTCTCTACTGCCACTTCCATGTCAGACCTTCATGTGGAGCCTCCGACACCTCAGGAAGAAGATATTAAAGAGGAGGAAGAAAAAGATCTTGAGGAAGAAGTGGAAGTTGGTGACATGAAAGAGGATTCTGCAAAGACAGGTCAGAGAGATGGAGAAGTAAGAAGCAATACAGTAGATGAAAAAGCAGCTATTGAGGCAAAAGAAAAGAAAAGTGATCATGATGATGATGATGATGATGTAGACCATTTTAGCTCTGAGTGCGTGGAGAAAGGTCCGCAGATGAAGTCCTTTCCTCCACCAGCTCAGAGGCCTCCTGTTAAAAGCTTACAGTCTGGTTTGAGTTCAGGTCTCATGTCTCCAGAAAAACCTGTTCAGTATTGTGAGGAGGGCACTCCGGGATATTTCTCAAGAGTCAGTTCGCTCAGTTCTCTGCATAGTGGGGTAGGAACAAGTTCTCAAAGCCAAGATCACTCAGAATCTTGTTCACGTATACACCAACTGCCTGGGCCTGGGAAATCTCCTGATCAACCCCCAACCAACAAGGAATTGACATCTGAAAAAATTGAAGACCTGAAAGAGGAAACTAGGACTGATAGGGAAGGTAAGCTAATTGGAAATAGTTGGTAGTTACCTCCCAAGTGTAATTTTATTTATCTCCTCTATTATTTATTTGTTTATGTATGTCCCCTAAGTTGATGTATAAAATGTCTTATTTCTGAGAGATTTTCCTGAGAAATAATTTAGAAGTGGAATATTATTTTTACTTTGAACGTAAAATGGAATTAATGTTTTATTTTAGATATTATTTTCTTGTTTGTTGTTGTTTCTAGTTTCTCTCTCTTTTGATAACAATACTTTCACATAATTTCAGGTTCATTCCATGTCAAATCAACCAAAAAAAATTAAAAATAGCGCCCATCTCAGATTTTTATGAAATTTGCTACTTGTTCATACCATCAAGTTAGTGATTCATATGAATTTTTAGGGTTCTAGTTTCTTTATTAAGTAGGTTAGAAATTTTGCATTTTTTGGGGAATTGTTGCTCTTGTGAGTGCGGGTAGAGATCTGAGCATTTAATGAAAAAATTAATAACTCCAAATATAATTCATGAATAAACATAAAAATTTATGTACCCATACTTTAAAGAACATAAATTAAGAGAAAAAATATATAGAGTTCTACAAAAATTGTATTTATTGTAAATTTTAAAAAATTGAGAAAAATGATTTTCTATAAATTTTGAGCGTGAAAATCTGTCTTTTTAAGTGATATATCTCAAAAGGC